>CAWUFW010016871.1:0-164983 GCA_963921515.1 Calotriton arnoldi
TGCTGCTTTGTACTTACCTATGTGGGTGTGTCCTCATGGTCTGTTGTTTTTCAGGTGTGTTGTGTCTGGGGTTCTGGCCTTTGTAGTTTTTGTTTGTCCGGGGGTGTTTTCGGGATGTGGTACTGTGCTTGTGTATTTGTGCGTGCCTTGCTGTGTGGACTTGTTGGCCATGTTGTGTGCTGTGGTTTTGTGAGCGGATGGTTTCTGTGCAGGGACGTGAGCGCCATGGCTTCTGCCGTGTCGATTCTCATCGGCGTTGTTTGCGCTGGCGGGCGGTATATTTGTAGTTTTCCGCGCTCATGGCGGTGCGATCGTAATTTCACGTGCGGTGTGTCGGCCGTGAGGGCGGGCGGTTTTGTGTTGTCGGGCGTGTTTCCGTCCGTGGCGGGCGGTTTGACTCCCGACTCGGACGATGGCGGGCGGTATTTTGTGTGATTTTTCCGCCGATGGCGGTTTTCGGTTGTGTAATCGTAATGGCGATCTAAAGGATATCCGAACCGACTTGTTTCCCCTAATATGATTTCTAATGACCAAGGCCCTCCTCAGCTCCCAAGAGCTGCAAGGATTTCAAGCCACACACAGAGGAGGGCATCTCCATGGTAATTGCCAAATCCAAGCCCACTACACAGACCCACTCCCTGCATCCCTGGCAAAAAGCCTCAATCACACCTTAACCCCTCTATGGACCAAGATTATAAACAGCTCCCTGAACAACGGGCTGATGCCCAACTGCTTCAAACACAGCAAAATCACCTCCTTTTCAAAAACCCAACTGCAGATCCAAAAGATCCCAAGAATTTCATACCCATCACGAACATTCCCTTGCTGGCTAAAACTCTCGAGAAATGTGTTAACTCCCAACTCAGCCAACACATGGACTCCAATAACCTACTCGACTCACACCAGTCAGGTTTCAGGAAGAGATACAGCACTGAAACAGCTTTAGTGAATATAACAGATGACATTCAAAAATCCCTAGACTCAAACAGATACTGCCTGCTCATTCTCCTGGACCTATCAGCAGCCTTCGACATGATGGGCCATAAGTTAACTTTGGACGTCCTACAACAACGAATCGGAGCAGATGGCACTGTTCTGCAATTGTTCACCTAATTTCTGCATAAACGATCCCAACTAATAAAAATCAACAACTTGATGTCCGATATTTCACCCATTACCCGGGGTGTCCCACAAGGCTCAGACCTCTCTCCAACACTCTTCAACATTTACATGGAGCCCCTCACCGCAATTCAGAGACAAGCAAATATTACCTATCACCTCTATGCTGACGACATCCAGCTCTACCTAAAAATATCCTCTCTGGACGACATTCGCCAGCTTAACACCAGACTCTCAAAACTGGCTATCATACAACCACCTCAAACTCAACCCAGAAAAAACTGAAACTCTGGTCTTCTCCAACCACAGCCACTCACCACAGATCCAAGAATGGAAAAATAACCTTGATGCCCTGAACTATAAGCTTACTCTAGGGGAATTCGCCAAATCTCTGGGGATCTCTCTGGACTCCAGAGTAAACATCAGCTCACACATAAGGTCCACTGCAAAGGGTGCTTTTTACAGCTTAAAACTCCTCAACAAAATCAAGTCATTCCTCCCTCCAAATGACCTAAAAACTGCAACGCAAGCACCGGTTCTGTCCAGACTAGACTATGGAAATGCCACACTCACAGGAGCAGCTAAAACACATGTAGTCCCCATGAGAGCCACCCTAAATGTAGCAGCAAGAATGGTCACCGGAACAAAGAAACATGATCACATCTCCCCCGCACTGCAAAATCTAAAGTGGCTACCAATTGAAGCACGCTACTGCTTCAAAACTGCCTGTCTCACCTGCAAAGCCCTACATAATGGTAAACCAGATTTTGAACTCTCAGCCAAACTCACAAATGTAGGCCAATCGAGAAACCTAAGAAGCTCCAACACACTTCTTCTCATCTTCCCCAAAAGACATAAACAAAAAGCCCTCTCACACTCTTTCTCAGAAAACGCCCTCAAAATCTGTAACTCTCTCCCAATACACATCAGAACTAACCCCTCCTTCGCAAGGTTCAAGAGTCAATTAAAAAGAATTTCTCCTAAATCAGCACTTTTCTCCCTCCAGGAAATAATCAAATCAACCGTACCATGAAAACCCCACCTAGTTACATATACGTCTCCCGCAAGCTTTACACAACGACCTGACGCTCAACTCAACAATATTAAAACATTATTACCGAATAAGAATGAGTACGCTCTCAAAACTAAATTTATAAAGCACTGTGATAGACTGATAATTGCCTAGACTTCTAAAAATTGTATTCTTATTTTACTGTGATTGACTGACAATTGTCGTGACATTGCTGTAAAGCCCTCTGCTAGCCCTCGGGTCTTCTCAGCGCTTTATTAAACTGAAATTAAAATAATAGCTTCACAATAGTCCAAAAATTGAAATTCGCAACTGTGCGCATCTTCAGTGCAAAGTATGAACTGAAGCTTGAAGACCAAAAGGTGCAATTACACCTTTGAAAGCTGGGCAGGTACCAAGATAAATAGGAAAAGAGGAGATTGTACAAGACAGAGAAATGCATGCCAAGGTAATGATAGAAAAAGAAGATTTTAAAATAATGGTCAGACTACCGCACTTGTGCTCTGGACAATTCACAAAAAGAATCAGACAACAGTGTTTCAATTAAAAACAGAAAGTCTGGATTAAGGTCAAGAATGAGGTCTGACCGTGGAAGAATGTTTTGCCGACGAGCGCACATTCAAAATACAGCTGAAAGGCCGCACAGGCCTTTTATTCCACCCGGCATTTTCCCGGTGGCGGGAAACCTTGGAGGCCGGTTTTGAAAGCCCAGGGCTGCTCCTCGTGTCTATATCACTTCCCCAGCTCCCCAAGATTAATATCAGCAGGCACGGGGAGGCCCTTAGAAAAGAAAGAAATAGAGGGAGAGAGGGAGGGGGGATCCAGAGAGAAAGCGATCAGAGAGGCAGAAGAGAGAGAAGAAAAGAGTGAGAAGGGATGAATGGAATGAGCGTGAGGACATGAAGTGAGTGGTGCTGGTTTTGGTTCCCCAGTTCAGCCCTGGACAGCTTGTAGTAGATGCTGAAGGGGAGTTTCAATGTGACCCCGTTCACCTCATTAGCACACACAGGGTACCACAACCAACCAAATTCTGCTTGCCCGATCCATCATCGTCTGCATGGCAAGTTGGGCAGTGGCCATAGGAGCGGCCTCACCTACCCGATACAGGCACCCCCATTAACTTCCGTTGCTGGCCTGAACCATTAGCCTACATCCCCCACCTCCCCTTCTGGTTCCATTAATGTGTTGATCATTGCCCTCCACATCTGCAAGTCATCTTTCATCCTTTTTATCAGTGCGCACCTCCCTCATTCCCCTTACTTCCTCTAGCGCGCATTCCCCCATGTCTTTGCCCCAAGTGGCATATGTGGGGACCCTAGGGGACAACCAATGTATTGCCAATCTGCGCTTGCCCAGCACTAGACCCAGAGAGGCAACGCAATGCCTAATTTTTCCATGTTTCGGACGCGGAATGAACCCCAGCAGACAATGATGCACTGTGGAATCTTTGGAAATGGAAGTTGTCATGACCAGAATTGTCACCACCTCTTTCCAGAAGTCTTGAACTGGGCCACATGCCCATGTCATATGCAAGTAAGAGGCACTGTGGATAGCACATGCTGGTGATCTCAGTGGGTATATTGTGTGCATTCGTGCCGGCGTAATATATGTAGGACATATACATTTCTAATTAATCAGCTTAAAGCGAGCATTGCTCACTACGTGCTGCACCAGGGCATATGCCAGTCCCTGTCAGTCAGTGAGTCCACCAGATCCTCCTCTCACCGCCTTCTGGCCGCCAGCAGGGCCTGTGGCAGATCCGCCTTAAGGGCTTTGTATAAAAAGAGTGTCAGATGTCTAGTATGGATACAACAAACCAGAGCTTCCAGTGTTTTGCTTACCCGAGGTCTATCCGAGAAGCACGGCTACACCTCCCTTACCATATTGGCCAGTTTAGCAAATCTCAAGAATTTGCCTGCTACTATACCGAACGTCACCTGGCCTCTGCAAAGGTGATGAATTTATCCCCCGACTAGTGGTCCCCCAGTGTGCTACATCCTCCCTCCTGCCAGCCCCGCATGGACATATAGTGAGCTATCCATCAAAAAGGCTCTAACCAATTTAGAGGCTCCTCCCTAGTGAATGGAGCCCGTCTCAAGACTCTCTCAACCGTTGTCTCCCACATGCTTGCTACACTCATCATAATGTATGGGCTTTCCTCAAGTTGTGTTGCCCACTTCATCAGACAGACAGGCAATGAACTATGGTCCATCAGTCCCCCCAGCTGCATCGTCTCCCAGTTTTCAGCGTTGCTGCACCAACATCATTGCATACTGAAAATGGGGAGCCAGATAATACAACTCCATATCAAGTAAACCCAATCCGCCCTCCTCTTTCTCCAACTTTAGTACCACAAACTGCACTCTGCTCCTTTTCCCTCCCCACACAAGGGCGACCAATAAGCTGTCCATTTCCCGAAAGGTAGCTCTCAGGACCGACCCCAGTGAGTTCTGCAAGGTATAGCGACATCGCGGGAGAAACACCATAGTCTCCACTTCAACCCTTAAGATCACAGAAAGCGGAAGGGTGTTCCATAACCAAACCAAACTATGCAGCCCCTGTAAAACTTTGCCCATATTAAATGTGTGACGCCAGCTCTCCGTATGGGCCACCCTGATCCCGAAGTAGTGGAAACAGTACATCTCCCATCTCAACTCTAGCTCCGTCAGATCTTTGCAACACGCTGTGCCAGTGAGGCCAGAGGGGAACCCCAGGGTTTTCTCCTGGTTGGTCAGTAGACCAGACACACTCCCGAAGCTCTGCATCTTCTCCAGTAATTGAGGAACTGCCTCCTCCGGGTGCGTCAGGTATACCAGGGTGTCATCTGCGTACATTGAAACCACATGGTTGGTTGTACCCCGCTGAATACTCCAAGGCTCCAATACGTCTCGCAGCCAGGCCGCCAGCGACTTAACTGCCAACGAGAATAACAATGGAGAAAAAGGACACCCATGCCTCATGCCTCCTTCGACCAGCCATCTGCCACAGATCAGTCCCCCAGATCGCATCCTAGCCAACTGGTCCATGTACAACAATCCCACCAAGCCTCAAAACTGCAGAACAATGCCCATCCTCTCCAGTACTGCCATCATAAATTCCCAATCCAAGGTATCAAATGACTTTTTCAATGTACAAGGCCATCAGCACCCCTTCACATCTCTGCCTTCCATTTCATGCAGCACATGGCAGAGCCATCACAGGTTCATGTGGGTACTGCATCCCGGGATAAACCCACACTGGTCCCCATGAACCAGCATTGCCACAACCCAGTTCAGCCCGTTCACAAGAACTTTAAGAAGTACTTTAGTGTCCACATTTATCATGGACGGGTTAGTAAGACCACAAGGTCTTCGAGTCCCAACTTCGGCACCATTATGATAATGGATTCTCTCATAGAGGCAGGCAGTTGGCCAATCTGCTTAACCTCAATAATCCAGACATACATTTCTTCCACATTCCCCATGGTTTGTTGCAAAAAAAACAACTTCCTTAAATAAACGAGGTCTATATAAACACTTCTTTATAACATGTAGTTATAAAGAAGTAATATTCCTGCCTGTATAATTGATTTTACCTTGCACTGTGGCAAGTTCACTATCACATGGCTATTTTGTCAGTATTCGTTTTCTGTAAAGCTATCACCTCTCTAGCGTTATTGTATTGGAGGAAAAATTATACATTTAAGAGTGAGTTTCAGAGGAACTCTAACTACCATTATTTCCTTTATCTTTAATCACCTCAGTTTACGGTGCCATATCCTCACTGTGTTTGTTTATAAAATCTTCGAGTAACCCATCCCGATTTTGTGAGACAGTTTCTTACCAACATGAGTGTTTGCCTTGTGTTGAACTTTAGTTTCGTACACTCAGAATATGTCCATTTTTAGGTATCGCCTGCAAGCACAGGCAATAAAAGCACTCTTGCTTGTGAGAGATATTGTATACACGGGCCTTGGAGCCTGCCCAGTGCTTCATTTTCACTATTATTTTCTGCCTCCTAATTGGGCCGAGCATGCTGGCTTAATTTCTTCTTCTTCCCTCGGGAGCACTGACCAAGTACAGATAGCTTCATATTGATTAGGGTCCTTCAGCTTCTGGTGTTGTGATTGATGTACTAGTTTTCTTTTTTCATTCTTGCCATTGTGTTACTTCTTCTTTTTTTTTTCTTCTTCCTGTTGTGCTGCTTTGAGTTATTTTTACCTCCCACCCCCGTCCATGCTATTGTCACTGTGTTTTTACAGAGTACACAGCTACCCACACATGGGCTTCCCAGCGTTAAACAGGACATGTGAAGAATATGCTGCTTTAACTGAAGAGGTGTGTTTTCAATTGCTTCCTAAAGCTAAGCAGATTATTATTTGATTTGAGATGAATAGGAAGAGAGTTCCAGAGCTTTGAAACCAGATAGGCAAATGAGCGACCCCCTACTCTTGCTATCCTAATTCTGGGGACGGCAATAAGAAAGAGATTATTCCATCTAAGTTTCTCTACGATGCCGAAGTGGATGAGGGCTAGCCGAATGTTTGATTCTGTGGGCAATATATAAGGCCTTGAATTCTACTCTTTTGCTTATAGGCAGCCAATGAAGATGAAGAAAGGCGGGCGTGCTGAGTTTATTCTAGGCAACCCCAGCAGAGCTTGATCCGCAGCATTCTGGATGACGTGTAACTTCATGATAACATGTGAGGGGCTGCCTAAATAGACAGAATTGCTGTAATCAAGTCGGGAACGTACCAGTCCCATAACCGCTGTCCTGCGACATTCAATGGGAAGCCATTTGATCATCTTCCTAAGAGATCTTAAGAGACCAAAGCAGGTACCTGCAACTTTCCTTGCCTGGGAGCTCATAGTTAAATCCTTATCTAGGATAACTCCTCGGCTCTTCACTTCTGATCTGGGGGAAGGGCGGTCCCCCGGACATGGGGGCCAGAGGAATTGATCCTAGAGTGAGGGATTATTTCCCATCACCATCACCTCTGTTTTCTCCCCATTGAGCTTGAGACAACTTGTTGCCATCCAACTAGTCACCTGCTCCAAAAAAGTAGTACGTTTTCCAGAGCTTGAGTCAAGTTTGTTGGCTGATAGGGAGACACCATTCAGAGTGCCGCCGCGTATGACACCATCGTAAAGTATGAAGAACAAATGATGCCTGATAGCGGGTGGGCGGACATACACAATAAAAAGTGTTGGGCTCAAGGAGTAGCCCTGCAGCACTCCAGATTCAAGCTGATGTGTCTCCGATGAAAAGGACCCTTCACTGACTTGAAAGCTCCTTTTTGCTAGAAATGAAGTTAACCTTTTTAATGCCACGACTGTAATTTCAGTCTCTTCTAACCTCTGATGCAGAAGTGGATGGGAAATCATTTCAAAGGCTACGCTCAAATCCAAAAGGATGAGCGCAGCTGACCTGCCCTGGTCCAGCGTCTTTTTAATGTCCTCTATGGCCAATAAAAGAGCTGCCTCTGTACTGCAGCGAGATCGAAAACCAGTCTGTGTTTGGTGCAATTAGTTGTTAGAATTCAGGAAGTCAGAAAGGACACCATTTAAAACATTTCCCAGCATTTTATTAACTCCAGGAAGTAACAAAGTAGGGTCTATCATTGTCTGGCTTCTCTGGGTCCAGGAAAGGGTTCTTCAGCGAAGGGTGAATGATCGCATGTTTCCAAGTATCAGGAACATTTCTGCTCTCTAAAGAAAGATTGTAAATGACTGTAAGAGCCGATATGATGGCCTCACCCCCTTTTAAGAGAATGTCTATGTGGGTGGGGTCCAGTGGCGAGCCTGACTTCACTATATTTGCTGCCCTTAAAACATCTTTTTATTCAGTTTTGGCAAAGTTGAGAGTCCCACCATTGGCTTCTCCACTTCCATTCTGTTGTTGGCTATAATGGGTGGGAGGTCTGATGGTCTTGATAGGATGTCATAGATAAGCCTGACTTTTCCTTAAAAATTATTGGCCAGCTGCTCACACCTTTCCTTGAAGGAAGGGGGCCCGCTCCAATAATATGAGGTTTTAAAAAGGAGTTTACCTCTTCCCTCCAACTCCAACACCCACCTTGCCTGTGTTAATTCTTCCCTCCCATCCCCCCAACATCCTGTTGTCCATATTGACATTGCCTCCCACCATCACATTCTCCATGCTGCCTCTTCCCTCCCACCATCCCCCCTTCCGTTGGGTGCGTTTCTCCCTCACCCATTTCCTATAAGAAAAAAAGCGGAAAGATGGGGCCAGCTCTGGCCGCATCATAGAAGGTTTTTTTTACCTTTCTGCGTCATAGCACTTTTTTTTATAACACATTTCTTTATAACTTTTGACCATGCTGCTCAGCAATTTAGCTAAAAAAACATTGGCAAAACCAATAGCTCTCATATAAGCTAGACCTATTGGATTTGCCAAAGCTTGTTGAATGTCTGCAGGCCATCTTTTCGCCATGGATGGCATAAATATAGGTCCGGCGCATTACCATTAGTACTAATGGAATGTCCTAGTTCGATTGAGCGTACAATACATGAAAGAGCCCTCGGATGCTAGGTGCAGTTGTACTTCCAGGAATAAACCTACTGAGGTCATGATGCACTACAGAAAGGATAACTTTGCCCCTTTATTACTCTTTGTCATATAATCTGCGTTTAGAATTGATAATTAACGGTCTACATGATTCTGTATGTAGTCTATCGTGTCTAGGTTTTGGAAGAGATACTATCAATGCTTCCCTAGTTGTCTGTGGCAGTGCACTCTACGCTCTTGGGGCCTCATACATCATACATGTTGCCAGTCGTAGTGCCAAGATGTGCGCATATTTTAAGTAAAACTCTGAAAGTCACCCATCTGTTCCTGGTGTCTTCCCATATGCCAGTTCAGCAATTGCATTTTTTTGTTTGAGATGGTGATACGGGTTTCAAGTTCATCTCTTGTTTCAGTTGATAAAGTGGGATGTGTGTATGCCTTAAATACTCGTATAGGATCCCTGCTTCTAGTCATCTGTCTAATATAAATGAGAGTATTAATTAGTAAATACTGCAATGATTTCTGTTTGCAAGTATACTTCCAGCCCTTGATCATTCTTAATTTGATTGGAGACCCTCTCGTTTTTGGCACTTTTCAGCCTTGGTTATTGATTTCCCGCTTTATCCAGCTTCCTTATGTTGCCTCATAATGTAGTCCCCACTGTCTACTTTTCCAAATTTTTCCCATTGTAATGCGTTGTGGTCCCTGCAGCGTTTAAGGTCTTCATGTCCTTGGGTTTCTAGAGGGAGGACTTCTTCTAGGTTCCTGAGTTTGGACTTGATTTGCAGCATATCTGTTTGAAATGTTTCCTCAATGAGTAGTGTATATGCATTGACTCCCTACTAACACTTGCAACGCTTCCCATTTGACTGACATATCTCCCACTGTATCGTCATTACTGTCAAAGTATTCCTGAATGATGTATCTAATTCCACTTTGAAGGCTAGCTCGTCTAATGCTGTGCCCTGTAGCCTTCAGGTTGAAATGACTGCTCTATCACAAGTCCATTGTAATAAAATCAATGGAGGGTTATGAAAGTATATCTTACTTAGGTATTCAGTTTGTGTTACTGTTGCATAATAATCTGTCAAGCCAGATTAGTTAATAGTGCACAGAGAAGTAAATTGAGTATTTGCTAGTAATAGGATTTAACATTCTTCATATATCTACTACTTTGCTGTAGGTAGCCCATCCATTAAAGGATGTTACCTTTTCACAGTAGAAGGATTTCCAATGGTGGGTGTGAACTATCTAGTGGTGTGTCCAGTATGCTGATAAAATGGCCTCCCCATATTTTGGGTAGCTGTATCTGTGGTGTTATACATCCAGATCATTTTATCCAGGAATTTGGCCTAGTTCTTGCTAGCTGAATCCAAGTGCTGTCCAATTGACCTTACCCTCGTATATATCTGCCTTTCCTATCAGTAATTCTGTTTTCCGCTGAAAAAGGGATTCCTGCTGTAAACCAAATCAAGGTACCATGTGGATAAGTAGAAAATCGTGTGCAAATGATTTGCACCCTCCATCTTTTCATCAGCGGAGCACATTCATTGCCCGTGATATGTTTCCATTCAGGAATACGTGCATCCTAGATTTCTTAACTGCAGTAGGCCTCATAAATGTCTCCTGCCGCCATGTTGGCAGGGTATGTTTATGAGGTGTTGCCATGATTACTTTTAAACAATCCCTCCATGTGTCTAGTGCTTCCATCCTAGCTTTCAGTGTGGCTTTGTCCTTCCTGACCTTCGCCTTGCCTGTAAATTTGCCATGCTTAGGCCTTTTGTAAATTGCCCCAAACTGTGCCTGCTTCCTTTCTCGACCCAGGAGGTGAAGTGGGGGATTAAAGAACATTCACTTCCCATTAACAAACACTGGATAACAGTGAACTTATCTTATTTGGAAATAACAGACGTGGGTAGAAGCAGATATAGGGAGTTTTACATACCTCCCAGCGGCTGCTCCGTCATCCACACTATTCCCTATTTTATAACCATTCCCAACACCCGCAGACAAGAATATCAAGAGTTGTCGCTTGAAGACGCGGTGGTGGTGTCCTTGGATGCTGCCATGGTGTTCAACACGATTGAATGGCCCTATATGTTTTCAGTCCTAAAGAAATTGGGATTTGGCCCGAGTTTTCTGAGCTGGATACATATACTGTACAAAAATACAATGGCTCAGGTGGTGGTCAATAATCGAAGATCCCCAATGTTTACACTCGGGAGAGGAACCAGGCAGGGTTGCCCCCTTTCTCCGCTGCTTTTCGCCCTTATTTTGGAGCCGTTAGCAATGTGGATAAGGAAGGATCCGGTTATCAGAGGGCTCAGGTGGGCGGAGGAGTGGGAGGACCGTATTTCGTTGTATGCGGACAATATACTGCTATATCTAGCGTCACCAAGTGCCTCCCTGAATAGAGCAATGCATATTTTTATAGCTTTTGGGAAGTGCTCTGGCTATAGCATAAATTGGTCCAAGTCGGTCATTTATGTTTTGTGTGGCAAAACACCTACACTGCCACAGGGTATCTTTATCACTGAAGCCAAATCAAGTTTTAAGTACCTGGGGATTCACGTTTCGAAAGATCTCACCCTCTTCTGTGAACAAAATCTCCTGCCCCCGCTACAAAGACTAAGATCTGATGTTAAACATTGGGAAACGCTTCCGTTGTCCCTGCTGGGGTGTGCGGCACTGTTTAAGATGATGGCCTTGCCGCGTTTCTTATATGTACTACAAAACTCGCCCTGTCAGGTCGGGGCAGACAATTTCAGATCCATAGAAAGCTCCCAGAGAAAACCTCTGTGGGGAGGTAAACTGCCCAGGATATCCATACAAAAACTCACTCGTGGCTGGTATGATGGAGGGATTGCACTCCCCGAAATAAAGCGATACTACTGGGCTGCTCAGCTAGCAGCAATTAAGCAGTGCATTTATAGGCCCCCGGGAGATCCCGGATATCAAATGGGCAGATGGCTGCTTCCAGGAGGGGATTTCACGAGGGTGTTATATACCAAACCCACCAAATTGAAATTTGCTGGCCCCACACTACATGCGGTACAGATATGGCGGACAGCATTGAAAAGCTTGGCCTGGGAGGGGAAGATAACACGCGCCACTCCTCTCTGGGACGCAGAGGTTTTCGGCACTCTCAAGAAAACCAAGGGATTTGACCGTTGGGATCTAATCGGCATTTCTAAGGTTGGGGATCTTTGGAAGGCGGGAGAAATGGTCACCTTTTCCCAATTACAGAGGGAATACGACCTGGCCAATACCGAATATTTCAGGTTTATGCAGATTAAACACGCACTGCAGACGACAATAGTCGTGGGAGAGACGCCACCTGAATCCTCCCCACTAGAAGATAGAATCTTAGATGAATACATGCCAGAGAAAGCCATTACTCTAACTTATAAGAAACTAATTAATAATATGTCTGATCCCCTTCTCCGGCTCTGATCCAAATGGGAACATGACGTGGCAGGGCTGGAAGACGAAGAATGGCTCGAGGCACTTGCGTCCCCCAAAGAGGTAGCTATCTCATCTAGGTTGAGACTGATACAATTGAAAGTGCTTTACAGAATCTATCTTGCGTGCTCGGCAATGGTGAAAATGGGCTACAGAATGGAACCGGGATGCACGAGGAAGTGTGAACAGGAGGGAACCTTTATACACACACTCTGGGAATATACATATATACAGGTGTATTGGTCCGAGATTACGAAATGTATGGCAGAAGTGATGCGTTGCGAGATTGATTATAATATCAAATTGTGCCTTCTGAATATATGGGGCCCCACTGATCTAAACACCAAAGATAAAATATGGGTGACTCTTGGTATGACAATTGCAAAGCGAAACATAGCAAGACTGTGGAGGACGCAGAATCCACCGTCCGTCACGGAGTGGGAGAATGACCTGGACTGGTGTATGTTGACAGAGAGGACAGTGTATGAGTCTAGAAGGTGTCCAAACAAGTGGTCGCAGATTTGGGAGAAGTGGAATAATTACAGGGGAGGAATATGTGAGCCCCCGAGGCAGAGACACGGGGATGACCCATTGTAGATCAACAGGACATCCTGTTAAGTGTATTAACTTGGTGATGTAGTCAGGCACTGTATTTACTGTAAAAGTCAACATGTGGTGCTCTCTTGATTGCTATTGTTTGTAAAATGTCTGAGGCGTGTAACTTGTCATCAATAAAAAGAAATTTAAAAAAAAAAAAAAGAGTTGTCGCTTGTTTTGCCAACAGTTCTTTTTCCCCAGCGTTCATTCCAGGGTGTCTGCCAATTTTGGGGTGATCCTCAGCAATACATCTTTGCTGTGTCTCAATTTGTTTAGGTCCAAGCCAGTTCCTGTTGGCTTCCCATCGGGGCTTGATGACTCTCCTAAAGATCTCTGGGTTCATTGCCCCACTACTGCCCCAAATACTGCCTCTTTTGTCTCCTGTTCCTGCTTTCAGGGTGGGCGTCCTGTTGCCATAGATCAAGGATTCTGTCTTCCTTTGCAGGAGCCATCACTCAGCATGGTTGTCACTCCCAGTTCGGCCCAGGTCCAGGCTTCTTTCGAGTCAGTGAAGAATAAAGTGGCTTCACCATCTATCATTTTTAACTTCGTGAGAAAAAACAATATGTGGCACATCCCCATTTGATGCAGCTTATGTTTAACCCCCAAAAAACAATTATGGGGGTGTTGCATCACTATGGTGGAGTCTACGAAAAATAAGGGTTTTGCTATTTCAATCACACGGTGAGCATTTTTGCAGGCATTCCATAGAACCAAGCCTTGTAATGGTTGTGGAGGCGATCCCGATGCTGGGAATTGCTCTGGTACTCTGCACCCTTTCTGCAGTAAACGGGTTTGAAAATCCTCCAGGCACCACAAATTTAAGTCAGACATTCCCTCTGTCTATTCTAGCAAGCCAGCAATGCAAATGTTGTTCTGCCAAGAGTGCCCTATATTCTAGGAGCTGGACTCTGTCAGTCAAATTTAAAACGTGTTCCTTAAATTCCACAGTTTCAGCTTGAAATTCAGCTATGGCATTTTCATTTTGTTTATCTCTACCTGCCCTTTTATACTTGATCTTACCTCAAAAGGACAAGGTCTATAACTGCTGTGTCTATTTTCTTTTCACAAGCCTCTGAAGTGCCCTACATAGTAAGTAAGTAAGTCCGTTTTTATATAGCGCAGCTAATCACCCTTACGGGTCTCAAGGCTGTGGGGGCCGTAGTGGAAATTAAGTGAGCTATTGCCCAGAGTCACATGGTGCTGAGCTGAGCTGCCGCCGGAGCCGGGGATCGAACCGTGAACCCTGTGCTCCGAAGTCAGCTGCCCTGGCCGCTGCACCACACCTCTCCACATAGGGGCAAGTAAATAGTGTCAGTGCTCAGTGGTACTCCAATCCAAGTCCCCTCATGTTGGGTTGGCTATCGGGGTTCTTTTCCTAGGCTGATGATGGTCTGCCTAGTGATAGATACCTATAGGGCAAAGACAGCTCACATTTTATATACTATATATGCCTTCTATGCAATGTAACAAGGCAGTGCCTGTCTATTGCAGTTGTTCTTATTCAAGCTATCCAGTTTTAATTTATTCTATGAACTGATTTTGCCTTTCCCAGGTGTTAGTGCGCTTGCCCTCTAACATTGTTCGTCATTATATTATGCATGGTTCCCCCACTCAGCTCCTTAGAGGTTGCTTGCTCCTGTGGTACAGCTCAGCATGTTATCTGTCACGTTTCTCAGTTGTGTGGGGGTAAGGGATGCACACTGCGTTCCTCGCCAGTTCCGCTTTGTTATTTCAGGTGAGAGGGAGGGAGGCAGGAGAGCTGGCGATAGGGCCGGCTTTAGGGCAGTGCGACTGGTGCGGCTGCACTGGGCGCGGATCTGGGGAGGGGGCACAGACCTCAGGGAGGGCTGTGTTTAGGAATAACTTACGATTTATAAACACCTTCAGCACTGATCCTTGTGCATCCAGTTTTCAGGCAGCATTAAAAATGTCAAGATAACTCTTGTGATTAATGTTCCTGCTAGAGATAGAGATCAGAGTTTTGTCTAGGGGCAGTTTTGACTCGCCATGCAGTAGGGCAGAGAGTTAATATGCCTGCTGCAAAGAACGTATACTGTGCAGATCACATATCTGTATTTTATGTGGATAGCTGAGTGGATTACTGCTTTTGTCACAGAGATCCTTTTGTTACCACAGTTCATAAGATACAACCCTAGAACAGTGACTGTTAGGAACCATCAAAGAGCTGCATGCAAACTGCATAAAATAGGTTAGGACATTCTGTTTTTTCCCCCCAGTCTTTCACTATTCCTAATGTTCCTGAAAAGTGTTTGTTTGAGTAGATATATATTCTTATTAGTAAAGTCAGACTTTAAAACAAATGAAATGTATGTGAGAGAAGGCTACGGAGAGATGAAGGGCACTTATGCCTGTTGGTCGTGAGGGAATCCGAGGAGGTGGACATGGGGGAGGGGGCGGGATGCCAAAAATGATTCTTGCACCAGGCGCCAACAGGTCTAAAGCTGGCCATGTGCTCCTGGTACCCTCTGCTGTGCCCATTGCTCATATACACTTTGTGTGTTTGTGCCACCGCCCCGATGGTCAGTTTCTCTGGGGCAAGACTCTCCGGGTGCTGTCCTGGCACTATAAGAGGAAGGTGCCTCAAAGACGCTGCTTCTCTTTCTCAAACTCCTAAACAATGGTTTTTCTCTGCACTGCGGCTCTTGGTTTGCCATATTCTAATTATGTACTTACTTCACAAGGTAGGCAGCAGCTTGTAGGCACTGCAGCTCTCCCTTTCCACGGCCGCCATCTTGCTGCCGCTTCTGGCAGGGACTCACCTGACACTTGTCTTCTTGTCAGGACCCATTTCTTGGCTCCTCTGACGCCTGAAGTTCTGTGGTCTTCCTATTGCTTCAGGTGATATGTTGCAGCAGCCAGGATTAATACCAGATAATCAGTAGGACAAGGCAGGTTGTGCAGAGCCCAGAATCAATGTGCCCTCCTCCATGCCCTGTGGGTCACGCCCACATCCTAATGCCCGGTTTTGAGAAACAAAGTTGATTTGAGAGTCACTGGGTACTCAAATTCTAGTACATCAAGGTGATAGATGCACGGTCCTCACTACTAATATGCAGAAACATACCCATTAGAACTTACTTCATCAATGCACAAGAGGATATGGGCACTGGCAGAAATAATAAGTATGCATAAACGATTAAACGGAAGAGGGCTCTTTGCCTCAGGAAGCATAACATTGACATTGAGGTGAGAACCCCCCAGTTTCACTTGGTATGTACCCTCTCAAACATGGACATAACGCAGGTTGCTGCAGCCCCTGCACTGCAGGGCCTGCAGCAGGGGGGAGGCAACCTTTCAGAGGGACCTCAACCCCTCATGGAGGGCTCATTCAGCCCAAGGCCAATTCATTTCTAAGACCTGGGGACTCAGGGGCGTCCCGTCATATTTTGCAGCAGGGGTCGAGCATCAGTTTTCGTTATGCCGCTTGCCGCTGCCCTTAAAGAGTCTGCCGATATATCACTGTGTGATGGCTGCAAAGCCGCTTATATAATCGGAGCTAATCAGAGCCCTGTGTAATATGTAAATTAACCCCAGCTCTGAATCATGTTCTATTTTCATAGATGGGACTCTCCCTGGGTGATGCTTTCAATCTGTTGTCTGTTTATTCTAGTCATGACGCAATCTTACGAAAAGCGAACAGGCAGCCTTTGGAGACCCAATTATCTCGCAGAAAACACACAGAGTCTTTAAGTAATTGTTTAAACAACCAACCGACAGCTAACCAAGTTAATGATGGTTTATGTTCCACGTCAGAGGGAAAGGGGCAACTAGTAACCCTTAACGGGGAGGCAAGAAATTATCGAGGCATTGGGAAAGACCTGATATATTATCAATAATACTACACATTTTCAAACGGAAGTGTCACTCGTTATATGCGATGCAGGCAATTAACTAATTGAACCCAACGTTGAGGTCTAATTAATTGGAGCACGTCCAATAACAATATCGCCTCAAAAAGTATACTAAACTGTTGGATTGATGAAGAGCCTATTACACACTGTATGACATATACAAGGCCCATCGTGCATCAATGGCCTTTACACAGAACAAAAAAAGCGTTGACAAAGCCATCCACAGCAGAAGAAAATACAGTTTTCTTTCAACAGTCCCGCCTCTTTAACAATCATCAACAATAGGCATTTTAGACTGTTTCTTTGTTTGATGATGTCAGTTGGGGTTTTGAGATCTATTATGACATTATTCACCAGATAGCCCTTTAAAAGGACGACCTATTGCCTTTGCCAATGCTTTTTTGCAATTGCTGGACCCATATCCAAAAAGGCTGTGGGTGTGCAACAGTGCAAGAAGAAGTAGAGGAATGGGAGGCTATTTTAAAATGGGCTTTGTAATAAAGAAAAGCCATTCCAAATGGCCACCGGCACGATGCATCAGCGGCCATTTTCGGCTATTTAATATACCATTCTAACATCATTGACGATCATATTAGAATGGATTGGGGCATGGAACGGGAGGGAGGGATTGGGAGAAAAATATAGGAAAGGGAACAGCGTGGAAGCAGTGTGTGGCTGTGGGGTCCTCACTGAAAAAAATAAAATAAAAAATGAGGGAAGGGTTGGAGGGCAACATAAAAGGAAGCAAGTGGCATGATAACAATACTGGTTCCTCGCAGAAAATACAAATAAATAAATATTGTGGGAAGCTGGCTTTCTATATGGTATACCAAAAAGAGTCCAGGTATTCCCTTACTAGTGGACAGGGGCTTCCTCTAGCAATCCCAAGGTACTCTTCTAGGGGGTAGTGTGGTCGAGCAGCCTTAGGCTTATCAAAGAGGAGTGTTAGACATCGGCACATACGCACAATCATCAATAAATGATGCACACAATTCAATAAGGAGATCCACACTGATTTATAAAAATAACACAGATTTTTATATAACTTTAGGCGCCAAGATCATCAAAATCAGGTAAGTACTTTTTAAAATAGCAGGTTTGAAGAAAACAGGTTTTTGATACTTTAAATCATCATTGAAGCACTTCCGGGTAATGTTAACCTCTGAAGAAAAAACATGTATTGCATTCAGGCCCTCAACAGCGATTTACGGGACCAATCATCTAGAACTAGGGTGACTATGGGGCAAAGTCTAAAGCAGTACCAACAGTTCATTCGGGCAGCACCGGGGCGGCCGGTGCAGAGGTGCCTTACAGCGTCAGGTATCCCATTCAAGTCAATGAAGATCGGTCCGTCGGAAAAGAGGCTGCAGGCTTGGACTTGGGGACCAGTCGGGCTGAACCAACAAGGGGCTTAAAATCGTGGAATGCTTGGGGACACCTTTGGTCCTCTTCTTTGGGGACCATGGGTGCAGAGGTGTCTTTAGGCATCCGATTTTCATCACCAGGAGCACTCGCGGTAGAGGGGACCTGCAAATAGAGGCTGCAGGAGGTGTCAGGAAGTCCACAGTGGGCAAGCCCAAGGTGGGCTTTGTCTCTGGAGGGCAGGGGGACCATGCTGGCACCATTGGCTCACTTCAGCTCGGGTTCAGCAACTCAGGTGCAGTGGTGTTTTGCGGTGTCGGGTTTTTGCAGTCCGGAGCACTCTCAGTCTTCTTTGGGGTGCCTGCCAGATGCAGGGAAGCAGCTCCGCTGCCCCACTGGAGTTATTGAGTCTTTATTGAAAGCAGGCAGTCCTCCCAGGCTTAAGAGGCACAACAGCTGCAGGAATGTCTTTGGTGCAGTTTCGATGGGGAACAGCAGACAGGCCGGCAGGGCTGGTGCAAAGTCAGTTGCTCTTCCTCGGTCTTCTGCTTTCATGACTCTTCAGTGTCTTTCTTCTTCATAGGCTGTCAGGATCTCGGGACCATGTTGGCCCACTTCAGCTCGGGCTAGGTGGCTCAGGTGCAGTGGTGCTTTCTGGTGTCGTGTTTTCACGGTCTTGGAGCCTCACAGCTCAGTCTTTGGTACTTGCAAGATGCAGGGGAACAGCTTTGTTGTTCCACGGGAGTTCCTGAGTTGTTGGAGAAATCCTCCCAGGCTTTGGAAGATCAGCAGCTTGCAGGGCGAGACATTTGGTGCAATTGTCGAGAATTGGTGAAAAGGCCGGCAGGACTAGTCCCAAGTCGTTTGCTTCTTCTGCTGTTCTTGCTTTCCCGGCTCTTCGGCCTTTCTTCTTTTGGTCAGCAGGATCCGATTTCCTGGTGCCAGAGCCCACCTAAATACTGAATTTCAGGGTGTTAGGGGAGTGCAGGATAATAACCAATGGGCTACTTACCCCTGGGGTCACTACGCCCATTATAAGACCACTTCCTGGGTGAAGTGGCCACCCTGTCCTAGAGATCCTAAATTTGCCATCACCAAGATGGTCACCTCTGAAAAGTCGCAACCACTTCAGGTAGAGCAGTTCAGGTGTGGTGCTCGTCTGAGGGTAGACATGCCTGTCTTGCCTAACTAATTTCCCACCTGCCTAACTAATTTTCCCACCTGTCCAGGTGCCAAGGGCTCTGGACAAAGGGGGTCAGTTTCCTCTCCTGCGAGAGAAGCCAGTTTCGCATACCAATCGCGGTGGACCTCTTGAAGCTCCCCAGTCTTAGAATGCTAATCCGCAGGTCATCTGTGGGTGGGGGTGGAAAGCAACGCCTGCTCAGGCTGGCTTGGTTTATGGCCCCCGAAGAGCAAAGGCCCTCACCCTTGAGGGTCCCAGAAGCTGTCTCTGGTGGCAATCTGGTGAAAAATAGTCAGTCAGCACACCAGTAACTGAGCGGTTTTCAGGGGGCACATCTAGGGTGCCCTATGGGTGCATGTATTACTAAATCAGACACTGGCATCAGTATGGGTTTATTAATATGAGATGTTTGATACCAAACATCCCTATTTTCAGTAAAGCCATCATGTAGCTGGAGAACTCGTTTTCACCAGTGTCCAACACATGCTTTTAAAATGGCTTCCCTGATCACTTGTACTGGTAGTAATGGAACTGATCAGTACAGGGGCATATCTGCTCATGTAGTTATGCCCTCACATGTAGTATAGTGCACCCTGCCTTAGGGCGGTAAGGCCTGCTGTAGGTGTGACTTAGTTATACTGCATGCAGTGTCGGCAGGCAAGGCACACAGGCTGTGTGCCACATATTTTATTCACTTTTCTCTTTACCAAGACATGCAGCCTGCAGTGGCAGTTTCCATGAGCTTGCTGATAGGTCCCTTAGGGTGGCACAATTCGTGCTGCTGCCCTTGGGGACCCTCTTTAGTACCTCAGGCCCTAGGTACAGGGATACCATTTACTAGGGACTTACAGAGGGTACTAAAGGTATCGCCAATGGGGGAAACAACTGCACCATTTTGGGAAACAGATCTGGCACTGAGGATCTGGTTAGCAGGAATGCAGTGCACTTCTAGTCGACATGACATCAAATACCAGGCAAAAAGTGGGGGGTTACCATGTGCACTTCCCTGCACATAGCAAGGAAAGAAAGGAGTTAGAAGAGGTGGATGGAAGTAGTGGGTGAGGAGAGGAAGGGCACCATTTTGACCAGACAGGAGAGTGGGCATAAAGTGATGCACTCCCATGGAGTGCTTAAACAAAAAAAGAAATTGTCCCCTCACACAAGCTGTGAAAGAATACAAGTAGTGCTTAATTTGAGCCGGTACTTTCAGGTTCTCGGCACCGGCAGTTAATTGTCAACACTGTCTCTTACGACAGTCCTCACATGGTGGCGCTTAATGTCTAATTTAGAGATGAGCACAACAACAGTTGTTTATTAATTCAGTATACATTAAAAATGATGAATAGCTGCCACCCAAGCCATTCTTATAGGTTATAGGGTGTGGACTAGTCTGACCTGTCACACTTGTAGGAGTGTGATGGTTAATAGTTGTGCTGGTACTGTCATTGGCAGCGCTGACAACGGCAATGGCTGGAGCAAGCTGCAATGGCCTTCTGACGAGGGTCTGGCATTTATTTTGTTATGAATTAAGCACTGGATATAAGTCAATCAAACAGAAACAAGGTGAGCTCGAAATACTTCTGAGGTGGGCCAAACACATGATGATGGAAGATAGCCATCGAATAAGGAGCAGGGAACTGAGATAGGTAATAAAGCCATGAAGTCATGAGCATGGAACTCACTAAAGCCTACTTTTTGTATTGTATTGTTAACAGTGGGTGGCATCAACTGAATGGAAGCACATAGGCAAAACATTTAGCAACTTACTTTTACATGCGTGTCCGTCCAATCAAACATTTGCATATGGTGCATGTCCTTCACCATGTAATTTCTTTCATCCTAACCATGAAAGTTCTGAGAGTCTTTCCAGATACTCCCACTCCTCATAAATTAGGCTTACACATACATTAATATTTGTGAGACTTGTTCCTACAATACATGTGCTCACAGTTCATTAGTCCAATTTTCATATGTCACGTCGTTATATTGTTTAGCGACCATTGATTCTCTTTGGCATTCATGGCCTCATTAACTCTCTAGAATTCAGAAAAAACTATTTTCTGGAGAACAGTAAATATGTGGGAGAATATGAGGAGGGGTGGGGACTGGGAGAAAAGGGTGGCATGTGATGAGGCTATAATGAAGGGCATGAAAATGAATTACATTTTGTAGAGTGTAAAAAGTATGCTCAGATTGTAATGAAAGTGGTGGATATAGGGGTTAAAGAAATGGTAGAGGTAAGATGATAAAGATGTAAGACAAACAGGAAGAGGAAGAGCAATTGTACTTAGATGGCAATACTCTAGAACTGTGTAACTTGTTTCATTAGGAGTCAATAATTACATTTATGATTCAGAAGAACCTTGAAGAGGTGGATATTACCATAGCTGCAGCTGTTGTTTGTCTTTATCTGCTCAATCACTAAGAAGCCCTCAAGTGTTAATGAAACTTTAAAATTGTTATCAAAAATGTAAGTCTAAATCTCAAGCAGAAAAGGAGCAGAACTACGAGGACGGAGTGATACTGGCTAAGAGAGTTAGTTGACTCGCACTAGTGCTGGTGAATTTGGTAAGCTTTGGGAGATTAGCATTACCAGTTGGAAGTTGTCTACAGGTGCTCAGCACCTGGACCAGAGGATAGATTTTAACAGCACTAGTGACCTGCTGGATATGGAGGATGGGCTTTGCCTAAGTGAAGTGTGCAGGAGGGCCTGGGCATTCTGATGGTCTGAAAGAGTAGTAAGTCACATGGAGTTAAAAATATAAAAGATTCACAGCAACAGGAAAGTATTTAAGATTTGGGGCCCAGAAAGGAGTGAAGATGCTCTGTGATCGTAGGTAGGATGGCTTCTAACTCGATGCACCCACCAGTTGTCATGTGCAAGAAGAGGATTGTAAAGGACACTTCAATTGACTCTATCTTGTGTTCTGATCCTATCTCAGTGGCATACTGAGATGGAAGTGGTCAAGATGTTCCAGTGTGAGCACGACAAGTAGTGGATTAGATAGTTTCATACAGGGTCAAACTGGGGCAGGAAATAGGCCTAGAGGCTAAAATAAAAGTAGGCCCTTTTAGCGAATCAGATGGTTAAAAATGTGGCCCACATTTGCAAATCAGGGTAGTATTGAACTTGTAAAGACAATCTATATAGGTGTTTTGCAAGGTATTGGAGACTGCATGCATTTGTGCTTGCTACAGGAAATGTCTGTCATATGCTATCAGAGAAATCAACAGTAAAACACAACCCACCATACCATAAAATAGATCCAGAAACAGCCCACACACTGACCTGTCAAATCAGCCCTTCTGGCTCAGCCAGATTGACCTTTAGACCAGTCTGACTGGTAATCTAAGTACTTTTCAATGGGCTCAATCAAACCAGTGGATTTATATAGTTAGTGGTGGCATTAGCCAGAGCCAGATTTTGCAGCTTGTGAGACAAACTGACTTCTGCTGAACATGCCTAAACAGCAGGAGACATTCATACAACTTCAAGTATAGTAAGATCTATGGCCACAAACCACGATGGCTGAGCAAGCAGAACATAAACAGTATTTAACAAATGGCTTGAACCTTGGCACCCAATGCAAAGGTTTAACACCTTTGACCCTACAGTTCTGAAATTAAACAGTCTTTTTACAGGTGCAATTAATGCATAAAGATACATTGTATATCTAGTCTGTATAGCTGGAACATTTTTTTACATTGTTTTATTGTAACTTATTTTAAAGAGCATGAACATAACCTTTGACTGTGAAGTACAGAGGGTGCAAGATAGTGTTAGAAGATACAGTGTTATTTACAACTTGCTCCTTGTGGGAAACTGGGTTGTTGGTTTTAGTGGGGTGTTAACCCTGCTCAAGCAACAGCCACAATCCCTTTACGGGTGAACCACTAAAGTTAATAAATTAACTTGTGCTTACCCCTTTGGCAGCTTGGCATAAAAGCAGTAAGGCTTAACTTAGCGGCAATGTGTAAAATATTTATGCAGCACACAAACAGTAATAAAGTGAAAGTACAACCCAAGGAAAAATCCCACTCCAATTTGGAAAAAAAGGGTAAATTCTAATAAGTTATTTGACACCGAAAAGACAAAACTCCAGTCAGTAGTACCTGTGTATGAATTTCTAAAGTTTAAGGTAAAAACTAGCACCTAAAAGATCAAAACTCCAACGTGGACATATAGTCACGCGAAACTGGGTCAAAGATGAAAAATATGGCTGGCCGCAACGGAGTGCTGGTCAGATACAAGAAGTAGATTGGGACTGGTTGGCCCTTACTTTCGGACTTAGAAGAAATTTTGTGGACACATATCTGAGAAGGTAAAGTCCAGTGGACTAGGCTGCAGGCGGTGTCCGAAGAGGAGGCTTTGTCGTCAGTACCCTGTGGATGAAGTAGGGTGAAGATTTCCATGTAGGGACTTAGTCTCTTTTTTAGAAGTTGAAAACCTCCATCGGGACGAAGCTGCAAGCTGTAGCCGACAACGGCTCCACGTACCCGTTATGCGAAGACCACCAAACAGGATATGCCGCTCCAGAAAAAAACATAGTGGGCAATGCACCTTAGGCGGATCGACAAGCCTGTAGGTCACGGTCTCCTCTTGGTTCTCTGTGCACTTTTTAACCCAAAAATCTTTAAGTCCTGAATGTTGGTATTTTGGCTATCTGTGCACCTTTAGCATCCCTTCCAAGGGTCCAGGACTAGAGAGGCACCACTTGGAGGGTCAGGACTCAGGCAGGCTGGATCCAGGTGTGGGTTCAAGATGTTTGGAGCCATTTCGTTCCCTGAGGCTCTGATCAGGAGGCCAGCCAACCAGCCCTTGGAGTAAATGTATTAGTCCTGAGTTCAAGCAGTGGAATAGGGCTCAAGCAGCAGGGTAGGTCTCTGAGGATTTAAGGCAGGCTTCAGGCAGCAGAGCAGTCCTTCCAAAGCAGTTTTCTGAAGTACACAGCAGGCCACAGAAGCAGGCAGTCATATGAGAGTCCTTAAAGCAAGTCCAGAAATTGAACTGAAGAATGGGTGTAAGGGTCCTGTTTTTATACCTGGTGCTTTCTTTGAAGTAAGGTCAGTTTTTAGAGATTCCCTTTAAAGTTTTTGGAATTACCTGCCTTCTCTGCCTTGGCTCCAGCCTGCCTGCAGGCGCAATGCACAAGTGAGAAATTATTTGTCTGAAGGCAGGGCATAGCCTATTGATTTGCAAGTGAGACTATGCCCAGCTCTGCCCCCCCTTCCTGCCAGTGACAGCCTATCAAGACACACCTTATTCTTCTATTGTGTGGCTGTCTGGGAGAAATATACAAAGTCCAACTGTCAGCTACACCCCGTCATGTGACAGTCTGCAAGCATCAAAATAGTTTTGGGCAGGAAAATGCCAACTTCCTAAAAGGGGTATTTTCAAAATTGTAACTTAAAACCAAACCTTATCATTAAAAAGGATTTTTTATTAAAAAATGTCCTACACCAAACATGAAATTTTTGCCTGTTACCAATGAAAACTTAGCACTTAATAAATGTAATAATGCAACCAATTGTTATCCAATGGGGGAGGTTTGCCTCACAGTAGTGAAAAAAAACAAATCAGTGAGTTTTTCACTACCAGGACATGTAAAACATTAAAGGTACATGTCCAACATTTTAATTGCAATACGCCCTGCCCTATGGCATACCTAGGGCCTATCTTAGGGATAACTTATATGTAATAAAAGGGGAGTTTAAGGCTTGGCAAGGGCTTTATTTTTCCAGGTCGAATTGGCTGTTTAAAAATGCATTCAGGCTGCAATGGCAGACCTGGGACATGTGTTGGAGCTGCTTAAGTGGGTGGCATCATAAGTGCAGGAGGCAACTAGTAGCATTTGATTTACAGACTCTGGATATATGGTATATCACTTTACTAGGGACTTATAAGTAAATTAAATATGCCAATCAGGTATAAGCCAATTTTACCATGTTTTAGAGAGAGAGCAAAAGCACTTTAGCAGTGGTTAGCAGTGGTAAAGTGCACAGAGTTCTAATGCAAACAAAAACGAATTCAGAAAAAATAGGAGGGTAAATGCAAAAAGTCTGGGGGTGATCCTGCAGAGAGGGCCAAGTCCAACATGCCTCTATCACAAATACAGTGTGTGGATAGTACAACAGGAGAATTAACAGCACTGTAGAGTTGGAGAAAGCAAAGTAAATAACATTGTGAGAAGGGGTAGATTGTTACTTAGCTATATACATAGATCTTTGTGCAGAATTAATACATTAATACATATGCATTGGCAGAACATATAGTAGGAGGCATATATCTTCTCTTGGAGTAGTAAAGATACAGAATGAAAAAGAGATGAAAAATAGTATTATGTAGAAGAGAGAGATAGTTAGAAAGACAATACACCATCATCTCTGTAAGGGGGATTCAATTTTATTTTTAATACAATGCAGTGAGTGTACAAATGGCCCTTATAATTGTCAGGCTCTTATTCAGAGGGCAATAGAAAAATATAAACTATTGGTCGGGAAGGGGAGTAGTACTGGATTCAGAAAGGATTAGAGAAATAGCTGAATTGTTAGTTATCAAAATAAATTAAGATATGAGAATTCTTCCTTCCATACTCCAGGATAAAAACGCACTATTTGTTTTCCTTCCTCAGTCTTGCCATTTAAATGTCTGATTATTAACTATTTTGCATTGAAGGCAGAAATCCCTCTTTTTCCATTATCTTTGTCATTTTTTAATAGGAGACTCAGATCTATCTGATGTAGTTGTTTGATGTGCAATATGTAGTCCCGTCTGAATAGACTGTAGCTCATCGCTTTCTTTTCTACACTTATGTGACTTTATTGAAATAACCACTCCCCTTATTGTGGAATTAAGAGCTTCCCATACTGTGGTTTTGTCTGATGAGCCCATGTTATGTTTAAAATAATTGGTGATTTGTAAACTTAGCATTCTTAAATTTCCCCCAACTAAAGAGATGGTCCTATACATATGCCATCAGTATTGTTTTAGAGATGAGAGCAGAGAAAATTGTAGAATAACAGCAGAGTGATTGGAAACCTCCCCCCTGTGTGATGGTAGATCTCTTAATTGGAAAGAATCTGGGGCATCAGAAACAAATCTATCCTTGATGCACAGTGGAAGTGTTTTGCAAAGTAAGTATACAACCTAGTTGTTGGGTTCTTTTATCTCCATATCTCACAAACTCTTAAGAGAGAAAATAAATCCTTAAATATTTTTGCTGTATTTTCTTTGTGTTGTATTCACTTAAGGTTGGTAGAAACTAGATGTGGGTTTGGTAAAAATTTGAAATCCCCTCCTAAGATGGACTCGCCTGGCAGAGTACAAAGCTCCCATTCGAAATGTTGTAGTGGCTTAGTATTGTCACTAATCGGGCCATAGTAAGAAGCAAAGTTAAACCTCCGATGCTTAATTTCCACCGGGGAGAATAATCCAATGGCCTTCCATGTCTGTAAAAGCAGTCAAGCATTTAAAACATGTATTCTTGTTTAATATTATCTCAGTCCCTCTATGGGCTGCATGTCCAGAGGAAAAATAGCAATCCCCTACCCATGGACATTTGATCCTATCCTACTCTGCTCTCTCCTTAAAGTAAGTTCTTGTAAAGAAAATAATGCAGGTGCTGAAATATTTGAGCCATGCTAAAATAGCATCTCTTTTTGCATTTATTGCTCAGCCCATTATCATTAAGGCTTGTCCATCTTTTAATAGTTAATCGTGATGGACTTCACATTTCCATCTATGTTCTCATTGTTTGTAACCCAGACCCTTTCACTGCGCTTCAACTATCAATATGCATAAATTGATCCCATGGCATAAATCGTTTTTCTCTCATCTTTGATATTATTTCCTCTAATCTTCCTAACCCGAGAGGAAAGATAGGATTTCCTGACTAGGGAGAAAGATTAGGTAGATCCATAAAGTAGTAGTTTGAGTTGTATAGAATAATCATTGTTGAGAGTTTATCCATTTTTAGAATCACCAAACCTTAATCTTGGCTGCTTTCCTGCACTGATTTAAGCTGTGAAAAGTGATTGTCTTTGCAAGTAAGTCAACAACAATTAGGCATATCAGATTTAGACCTTGAAAGATCACAAACTTATCACCCTGGCATTCAGTATCCTCCATCAACTTATTGATTTCAGACACTAGACTCAAATGCCCTGTGAGATCAGTTATTATTTAAATTGCAAGACACTTTGGTTTGTGATGTGCACTCAGTGGTTGAAGTGGGGAATAACCCGAGGATTAGATCAGTGAGCGGAGTCAGAGGTGTGGCCAGAATGCACAAATCCCAATTTTCAGAATTTGTTTGACATTTCACTGACCAGTTACGGCGTATTATGTTATTTAATTCAACCAATGGATACACATGATTATTTAAGGTTTAATCTGAGTTATTGACATTAAAATACATTCACAAAGTGGGATACATTTCCAATCTCAGACTGTCCCAAATACGCTTAAAAGTGGAGGCACAAGCCATTTGTCTCTGAGCCATGGAGTTTCTGTCATCAGCACTTCTCCCTTTTTCCACAAGAACAGTCCAAACATGAATGGCAAAATATCCTAGTTTGCACATGTTTTCTACATAATTATGTCCCTGCCATATTTGCCACATCATACAACATCTGCTGCATAATCTGACAATTTTAACTAATAAATTGTTTGTAGCTCAAACGGATCAAAAGTTCCTAAAAAATTTGACTTGTGTTGCTGCGAAATGGACAGCCCTTTGCAAAGGTAGACTGATCACCTTTCTCAGTGCTGCATTTGTATGTTACACTGGCACTAATACTGCAAAATCTTTGCAGAGACTGTTAGCATGTGTAAAAATGTCAAAATAATAAAGTATCAGAAAATATACTGCATTACGCTGCAGCCTTTTTTTGCTGCATAATTTAGTCAACACTGCGGCCTCATTTTGTCCTCCTTTGCTGCATCATTCCAGTGGCCCCAAAGCAGTCAGCACATGTTAAAACTGCTTGTGCATGAAGCAGAGAGACTGTGAAGTTTGCGAACTTAGTTTGTTGAGTTGCAGCTAATACTGCTAAAACAAGGCCAATGGATGTACCAATGGGAGAGGCAGACTGGCCTCAAGGTCAGGGTCGGCTTTAGCGCTGGTGGCTACCTGTGCAACAATGTTTGTTGATGCCCCCCCCAATGACCACCTCCACCACGGATTCCCTCACTACCACCCTTTAATGGTGCCCCTCAAGTCTCCATAACCACACTCTCTCTCAGATGCATTTAATTTGATTTACAGCGCCACTCATGCCAGTGTAGGGTGTCAGAACACTTTACATCACACACATTACACAGAGACAATTTTACACGTGAAAATCACTTTATAGGAAGTGTTACAAAATACTAAGGACTACAAGGTGTACGAGTCACATGACAACCATACTAGTAGGCAGTATAGTTTAATAATGATTGATCTGGAGAAATATAAACTCAGAATTTAAAACGCAATACCATGGTTGGGGGTTCTCTTTAATAATCAGAATTAATTTCTATCCAAATGAACACTTTTTGCAACATTAGGATAATCAAAAACTGGGGGGGAAAACCATAATGCTCTAATTTATACCTTGCAGTTTGCATGCAGCGCTTAGATAACAGTTAATAGCTCACTGGTCTATGTTAGGATTTTAACTTATAAACTGCAGGTAACAAAAGGATCTCTCTGACAAAAGCAGTAACCCACTGTCTTATTTACATTATGTGCACTTTGTGATCTGCATGGTACATGTTCTTTGCAGCAGGCACATTAACCCTCTGCTCTACCTTTCCATGAGTCAAAACTTCCACTAGACTAAACTCTGATCTCTCTCTAGGAAGACCGGAGTTGTCATGCCATTTTTATTGCTGCTAAAAATTGCTGGAGGCCAGGAAGGAGGAAGCAAGCTGCAAACTCGACATCCCCTCCCAAAGTCAGCGCCCGGTGCGGTCACACCAGTTGCACCACGATAGACCCGGACCACTGGCGTAACGGAACTCGAGGGGGCCTCCCTGCAAGGCACGTGGAGGGGCCCCCTCCGGGCTCAATCAGGAGCTCTGCAGCCAGAGTGCTGTGCTGAGGGGTCCCCCTGGAGCTTGGGGCCCCCCCGCACCGCGGGGGCTGCGGGGGCCTGTGTTACGCCCCTGACCCGGACCTTCTCAAGGGTCCTGTGACCTCAGTGACAGAGTCACTGTCTCTCTAGGGTTTGCTGCTTCATAGGCCTGGCGGCAGGACTGGAGGTGAACTTCAGCATGAATTGTGGTGGACAAGCCTTCAAGGCTAACCCATACTTGCCACTGCCAGTGTTCACTTGATGGTGCTAAGACACCAGGGCTTCTAAGGTCTTGCGGGGTCTTCTAAAGTCTGGCATGGGAATTTGCTCCGCCAGAAGAGTGGTCTGGTGGAATGGTCATGAAGGCTAAACCTGGTTTCCCAGTTCCAAATTCGGCAGCTCTGACCATAGTGCCACATCCTCTCCCCCACTGAACATCATACTGCCCTACTGAGAGAAACTCACAATGGCTTCAACTAATTGTGCCCCGGTATAAACACCTGGATGCGACTCAATTCAAATTATGCAGAAGACAAGAGCAACTTGCTGCCTAAAAAAAAGTAACAACATCCTGGAAAAAGCAAACACTCAAAGGGAATGCAAGATTAAGTAAAGCATGTGAAATGTAAGCAGGAACAATATGGTTACCTTAACGCTTTTACACTCACTATTCAGAAATCTGTGAGTGATTTTGCCTGAAAAGCTAAGGGCATGACTGCAAGGCCCGGAAGGGACCCGTTTCAATGACCATTGCCATCACTGAACACAGAGCCACGGTACACATTTTGTTTTCCAATCCACCCATCAATCAGGCATTGCAGTACCTCCAGGATTGGTGCACTTCCCCACCCGAGGAAAACAGTGCCATTCAAAGAAAGACAAAAAAATAAAAGTAGCGCTTCACTGGCAAACCCTGTAAAGTGGCGCTAATGGGTTTGGGAGTGAATAAAAGCAATCTGGCCACTTTGCGACCACTTAGTCTTGCTTCATTTACTTATTTATTTATTTATCATATTTTGAACCTTTTATTCCCAAAGCTGCACTTTGCAATAGAAAAATGTCAAAAAAAGACATTTCCAGCAAAGATGTTTTTCTTTTTTGGATCCATTTCACAAGGGAACAAATAAATGAAAGAAGGAAAGAGAGGTTGAGAACCATTTCTTGAAGTCACGGTTTTCAGTAAGTCAGGAGGAGCTAGACAGAAAGAGAGGGAATAAGAGTAGGAAAGAGGGGGGCAGCTGTCAGCAGCAGAGCAGAAGTGGACACTGTCCTTGTCTTCTCTGGGTCAGAAGGAAAAGACAGAGTCCTTTTCCTCCTCTGCCCACCCCGCCAGTTCCCGAACGGCCATGAACGCCGAGCCTTATCTATAGGCCTTGGCTATTTCTGCAGTCCTGGGACACATGTTTAAAATAAAAAAGTAGGGGAACGGAATCTATTGATTTATAGAAGTAGGGGCACGCCGTGCCCCGCTGATCCCGCCCACTTTGACCACTATGTCCACTACAGTACAGGCTATAATAGATATACATGTTTTTGTGGTAAACAGACTTTATGCCGTGTTTATTTTAGCCGACTGACATTTCGCTGCTTGCTCTGCAGCGCCTAATTAAACAGCGCTGCAGTTGGACTTCAGGACAGCTGTGACATTATCACTCAAAGAAAGGCTGATTTGAAATGTGGCTCTTAGTTGCAATTTCATCTAACACAAATCACATCCTTGCATTATCTTTGTCCGGGGATCATCTTTCAGAAGCACTTCTATTTTATCTGCACTTTCTCCATCTTTGGTTTTCATCTGAGCAGATATTTTCTGCACCCATGAGTGCTGTAGCATCAGTCTTCCATGCTCGACACTCACACTGTAGTTGTCTACTTGACAATGGACGTTTTATGTCCGAAAACAAATCACTAATTAGTTAGTGGAGTTAGAGAAATACAATACTGGGAGATCTTTCAAATGAAAGAGTAGAAACATTGTATTGCTGCTTCCCACTTGTAATCGAAAGCACATGATCAGTGTCGAGCAATTCAGAATGCTGCTGTATTACCCAGCAGAGCAAAAATCCATAGTTTTCTTAGTTACAACAGACTACTCGCAAATCTCCCCCAGGTCCTCGCTAATGTTATCTGCTGTATACAGAAGCCTGTGCACTATTATACGATGAACTCCTTTGAGTTCTGCACACCGATGCAGGCAGGTTGAAATTTTGTATTCAATAATGCACTAGCCTTATAGACGGACATCGTTTCCGCCATCATAGAAGTGATGCAGGCCATCAATCAGAACATGTCACCTGCGACCCAGATAGGAAAACATGACGGCTATTTGGGTTAACAGACTTTTTCCCCTGTTTGCCTTTAATTATGAAGAGGTTCAAGCAATAAAGCAGAAACATATGCGAAATCCATTGAATTTTTAGTTGGAATTTAAAATCAGGCAATAATCAGCAGTAACACTGTTACCTTTGCTGTTTTCTACAGGTTTGTCAACAACAAATGCAGCCTGACACATCTATGCTAAATTTCAGAAAGTGTCCTGTACTACAATGTAATCTTCTGTTATCAAACGTACAACTCCCAGTAATGTCAAAAGATGTTGGCAGAGGTGAAGAGCGGAAAAAGAATTCTGTTTAGTTTTTGACATTCTGCTTGCTTGCTGTTGGGTCCCTAGAGACGGTTATAGGCTTCAATTATGAACAAGCCTCCTAATATGGCTGAAACAGGTGAGCAGGCAATACCACTACCTATTGTTTCCACTTCTTTACACATTCTTAGAGTGTGCTTTAGGTCAGCCCCTTGCTTAGGATTTGTTGTCAATCTCATTTCCCTGTTCCTGATTTGTTGGCTTTGTTACTTCAGTTAGAAAGCCTTTAAAAACATAAAAACAAGAGGCGTTTGGCAAAACAGAAACAGTTTGTTTAATTAAACATAACGGCCGGGAGAACAATTGCAGGTACAAGGTCTGAGGACTGTATCAATTTACAATCAGTCTGTGTCCTTCTTTTATACAAAGCATGATGGGTTATAAAAGTTTCCAGCGTCCAATATATGAGCAGGAATGTTGGTTGCTGCCTTTGGAGTCATAAATTATTGTCTTATGGTTACCACAGGTGGGTCTCAAACTCACGTTGATACAATGTGGCCAGTGGATAATGTGTCCAGATGTCCGGTATGGTGAGCTCGTGATCACTCCCTGTTCTAGGTCCTGATTGGCTAAGTGTTCCTAACTCATGTGGCATCTGATTTTTTATGGTGTTTTTAGGAGCGCACGTACCACCTCCGGCCATGTGTATTTTATTGAGTCTATCTTCCTTGACCATTGTAATCTCGCTGCACCTATCCATGGGATTGATCAAGAGTTTCCTGTCCGAGTGTTTGCCTCCCAGCTATGCACCCTCCCACCTGTAACCTATTAATCAGCAAATGCAGGCCTTGGTCTCAGGGCCTGATTGCCTACATATTTGCGAGTCGAGGTTGATGTGGAGTACACAACGGGTGATTCTGTTAATAAGGGCGGATTTCATTTTCATAGATGAATGCATCGATTTCCATATTAACAGCTTTCCTCCATAATCATATGTGTGTCAGGATGAGGAGCATTTTGCTCTCATAGTGTTTCCGGAGCAGGGATTTTTGTATCTCAAACATAGAGTATAGTCATTAAATAACCCCTGCCATTGGTAATATAGACTTTTCAGATTCAAATAATCTGTTAGTCAATATTTCAAAACAAGATAAAATATTACATTAGTAAGAATTAAAAATAAAATAGAGAAAGTACAACAAGTGTGTTCCATAAAGGAAATCCCTAATCTAAATTAATAGAGGTTGAGGCATAAGAGGTTTCTTCAATAAGCAAAGTAAGTGTCAGTTTCAGAACCCAAATGAAGGGTTCTAATGAAAGAATGAAAATGCTTAGGTATGAAGCTTCAGCACTTAAGCGCGAGAAATTTGCAAAGCTGGAAAGTATTCTCAGCTATAAATCTGCAGGCATACCTCACCTCTGAGAAAAGGAAGGGCTCATTGGGGTTTCTTCTATCCCGTTCTGCTGTCTAAACAAAGGAACACACACAAATATAATCCTGCTAAAGTGTATTTGTAACAAATATTGCATTCCCCATACCGAACAACCAATTAATCCTCAGCAAACTCTGGGAGCAGGTAAACTCCCTAGATTCTCACATTTTCACAATGAAGTACAAAATAAAGTCCTTAAAATGATAAACTGGGCACATCTTGAGGTTCAGACAGTTCTTCCCACTAGTCACGTTTCCTGTCATCTCCTCTCCTTCGGCTGAGTATCTCACTATCAGCTCTCTAATACATAACAAATGCCTATTCACTAGCTAACAAAAGGCTTCTGGGAAGTTATTGCATTTGCAGTGGAAGAGAAAAACATCTTGTGCAACACAGTTTAATGGGAAACCAGGCCTCTTAATTCTAACATGTAAAGTCGACATTTATTATGGCATCAGTAGTCAAGCTAACTTAAGTCAGCACACTATGTCACTTAATTTGTGTAATTACAATGCCTAAATATGATTACCTACCACAAATTTTGCACTTATTATGCATATGTTATTCAGCATAGAATTTGCACTTTTCAGTAAAATGCGTTTGATTTGCAAAATGAGAAGATTCGCTCCATCAGTGTTCTGACTGCATAAGCTGTAGCCTTCCACTGCAAATCTGAGGGATCTAATTTTTTCTTTGTCAGTAAGCATTTCATGGGAGTACATGTGTTTCCATGCTCCCTCCCCCTCTATGCACCCTCCCACACAAGCACTCTCTTTTCACTCCTGCACCTGCTCCCATCTTGCTTCCTGTGTTACATATTTCTCTTAATTTTCTTTTTTTCTTTTACATTTTAATGTAATGCTGGCGCAAGGTCATTTGTCATGTAAAAACACTAAATTAAAATGGAAACCATGCATCATGTGGTAGTGTCATGAAGCACAAGTTTCATGAAGTATGTATGCACATTGATGGCCATTTTCAATAAAAAAAACATTCCAACATATATTCCAGCTATGTGTGCACGTGCGTTTTGATGAATACGTTTGCTTGGCATTGCCAATATTAATTGGCAAAGTCAATATTGCAGACTAATAAATCAGAGACCTTTTGGTTTTGCAAATGCTTACCAGATATTGGCCTAGTCATTTAAAAAACCAACAGAAAAAAGGCCTTCATCAGTAACCTCACAAGCTTTGTCCAAAAGCAAACAGCTGCGACAGAGACATTTCTGAGAATTAATTGAAGGTGAGGGGTATTAACGCGATTGCGCTTGGTATTACCACTGCATCTGTGATGTGGAGTGGGAAAAGGTGTAGGGTAAGCCACTTACCGGGATATACATTCTACTCCACACAATTATCAGCAAGCTTGTATTCACCCCATACTCTAAATGCTTGAACTGCGATGTAATACTATGGTAGAACACAGAGACAACACAATTTCCGAAAGGCTTTTGGGGCTAAACAATGCTGATTTCCATATTCTTTTTACACAAATATATTTTTCACTTAACTGAGCAGGAGTCGGTGTCATATCAATCCTCCATTTATGTCGCTACAGAAGCACTCAAGTACATCAAAGAAGCCAAATTGAAACACGACACGAGCTGCGGGGAGGGAGTGGAACCCCCAGGGACTGATCCAATGAAGGCTGCAAAGAAACTGACAGAACAAAAGCAGGGAGGGGTTGACGTCGGCGCAGTGAATGCAGCACAGCTGTGACAATTAGGAGGCCATGACAGGAGAAAATATCTCTGCCAGACTGCCTTTTACGCTGCAAGATAACAGTTGTCTTACCTCGAGGATTATACGAGTATCCTTAGAGTCAGGGGAGTTCAGTTTACTTAAGTAACCATGCCCTGTATTGGCCACCGTTATGAAACAAAACTAACAGTTCTATTGGACAGTTATTAGTAACAAAAAATATATGGCCAGATGCAAAAAAAAAACATTTTTGCAGTTGCAACGCCTTTGAATTGCAAATCTGTAGGCTTTCCGACACAGACAATGGAAGTCGCAAAGTACTGAAGGTATGTTGTGAGTAGGAACTGACTAATCAATGTGCTGGCTCATGACCTTATATGATGAAGAAGAGCTTTCATGAGTACTACAGAGAGAGAGAAGATCTTGGTTCATTTGAGTAAACTGCTTGATTAGTCAAACGCTATGAGCTTCCACAGAAAGAGAACTAATCCTGCTAGCAGCTTTGATCACTTGCTTATCTAGCTGTTTTAGCTAGGATCTTCTTCAAGCAAAGCTAATGTGTTTGGCCTTTTTGGTCAAACACATGCCACTGTGATGGATAGCTCTTGTTCTTTAAGGTCACACAAATGCCCCTGTGATTCTATTAAACAACATCTCCTAGATAATTAGATAATTAGGGTGTTTATTCTTCTCTGGATGCCTTGTGTGTATGCTGTTCTCACATTATGATAAAGGCAGTGGGCCTGATGTATTTATTGTGAAAAGGATAGGTTTAAATCAATAGGCATTCGGCTGCATTGCTATTACTCTAGTAAAACCTGCCCTGAAGTATTTTGTTACATGGAATCTCACAGTTTAATGTAGTAAGTAAGGGTTTTAGTGTTGGTTACGCTTTCAGACATACTGTGGGATAGAAGAGTTGGACTGTAATAATCCTTGCTAGGACCTCTTAGAAGACCTAGTATTTTGCTTTACAAACTAAAATGCTGTTTAGTCGCCGAATTAACCACTTTTAGGAAAGCCTTAAAGACCGGCTTTCCAAGCAGGCTTTTGATAATTAAGCTTAACATTGCTTCTGTGTTACTCTCCTAGCATACAATAGCGTCAGTGACCTATGGCTGAACGCTGCGCTTTCTAAGAACTCATTGACATTAACATGGTTGCCTTGTTGGAAGCTTACGCTCAATACAGTAGTCCTGAGTTGGTTATTGTGACAAGCCAGTGATAAAGGGTACAGATCTCATGGGTCCACATTTATTTTTTGAGGAGTATAAAAGAAAGACTCCAACACATTTTTAATGTTGTTTTGACTACAAATGCTTATTAAAAAGTGTATTGACAGATATTGTGATGATGGCCTGACTCCATGACAAAGCCAATAGACTTCTCTGGCATATTGCTGTAGACACACCTTCACCTGCCTTTAATATATTGAGGTAACGTTACATTTAAACAAAACCCTAGAAATTAATTGAAAAAAACAAAAGTTAAAGTGCCATTTATAGTTAGACACACTAAAGTGTTGTGGGGGGTTGCGGGAAGTGCAACAGCCCCTTGGAAATAATAAACCAAAAAAGAACACTATGGACCTAATTCACAAACGGCCTCCTCAGTCAGAGTGGAGGCCCCGCAGTCCTGCAAGGGGTCCTGAACCCATGCCGGGATCTCCACAGAGCAGTTTCCCATTGTTGAGGTCCCCCCACAAGAGCAGGATCCCTGCCGCAACTGCGAGGTCTGTGTCGTGACTTCGGAGGCTATTTCTGAATTAAGCCCCCAGTTTCGTGAGGGCTATATAACATGACACCAGGAAAGGTGATGCCATTTTAAAAGTTGGAGCTTTTTCTTTTGGGAATGCAGAGACAGGTATTGCAATGATGTCCTGACTTCTTGACAAAGCCAATTGGATTATTTTGCATATTGATGTTGACACCCCTTCACAAAGCCAATAGACCGGCCTTTTATAAATTCAGGTAACTTTAAAGTTTGGAAAAACCTAGAAATTTACTGAAAAAAAGCAAAGGTTAAATTGGCATTTATAGTTAGGCATTGTAAACAAAAAACATAGAAATTCAATGAAAAAACAAAGGTTAAAGTGATGTTATAGTGAGGTGAAAGAGTCACTCACAACATAACATTTGCAACTAAAAATCACTTAAATTCTCCTGTTATAGTTATCTCCTGTACCTAGAACTCGTGCCTTAAAAAACTATAACTTGCACTCTCACCACCCACTGCTTGAACCGTCACATATTACATCACTCATGCATAGTCAATGTCTGCACTGAAAACTCCCTTATGGCATTTGAAATGACATCATTGATAACAACACCGTGCATGCCAAGGGTACGAGTTATAGTTACTTTAGGGCATGAGTTATAGTTACTAGTTATATCACCTATAACTGATTAATTTCAGTGGTATTTTTCCTTTAAAATGTAATGTTGCAAATGCAAATGCCATTTTTACCTAGTTACAGTGTCACTATAACCTCTGTTATTTCAGTGAATTTCTATGTTTTTTACTATAGCTAACTATAACTTTCACTTTAGCATTTCTTGTTTGTTCAGAGTGTGTGTGTGTGTGTGTGTGTATATATATAGATATATATATATATATATGTATACATATGTCTATACACATATATATATCCATGTATATATATATGTACATATATATATATATACATGTAGTTACATGGATTCGTTTCATAGATGATCTCTTCATCTTATGGGATGGATCAAAAGAATTGGCTGAGATGTTTATACACGACATTAATGATAATGATCTAAATTTAAAATTTACGGAACACATAAGCGAGTCTAGTGTAACATATTTGGATCTTGAAGTATATGTGAAACAAGGCATGATTCATACACGAACATACAGGAAACCCACTGCTGGGAACACAATTCTCCATGCTCAAAGCTTCCATCCAACTCGCTTAAAATTGAGCATCCCATATGCAGAAAACTTGAGAATGAAGAGAAATTGTAGTGAACCTACTGCCTTACAGGACGCACAAGATGCCCTCACTGAGAGGTTTTTGCAAAGAGGGTACAAGCATGATACATTGAAGCAGGCCAAACTCAAAGTTGATCACATTGGAAGGGAATTTTTATCAAACCTGACTTGGAAAAGGCAAAAGAAAAGAAAAGGAATGCTGAAAGTCAGATTAGGATGATCACTGGATACAATGCCTACCAGGCGAAAGTGAGAGATAGCCTGTGTAGGCATTGGCATCTGGTGAAACAAGACCCTATCTTACATGGAATGATATCACGTAGACCCATGGTTACTTTTAAGAAAGCAAAGTCTATGAGAAATGACTTATTTAAGACCAACCCAGAAACAGAAAGAGGGGGAGGATGGCTTAAGGCTAGCCCTGGCTTCCACAAATGTTTTAAATCCAAAGCGTGTAGGTTTGGTAAAAATTAACGACAAGTCATATCCCCATTGATGAGTAATCCATGGAAGATAAGGTGTTCATTGAACTGTAAAAGTGACTATGTGGTTTACATCATTCAATGTACATGTCCCAAAATATACATTGGCAGTACAATCCATATGGTACATATCCGTATTTTGCAGCACTTGAGAGCGGTAAAGAATAATGACAAAAATTATGTGGTCGCTCGCCATATTAATGAGGTGCATAAAGGAAACATTAATGACCTATCGTATTTTGCTATAGATCAAGTACAAAAGTTGAGAAGAGGGGGAAACAGAGAAGGTAAACTCCGCCAACTTGAATCAAAATACATAATGTTGTTCAATTCTAAAAATCCGAATGGATTAAATGCTGAAGAGGATCTGCATGTACATTTGATTTAAATGAGTTATCCATTGCAGTTAAATTGTTTTAAGTCATAATTTTAATGAAGAACAGAGAAAGGAATAACACATTTTTCACATGATGCCTAAAGAATGAACTATAAGTTTTAAGACTCAATAGATGATATCATTTTAAGAACTGAATATTATGCACAATCCACTGGGAATAAAAGCATTTACAATTTTTTATAGTGTATCTTATATAAGGAGGGAGGATAGGAATGTAGTTCAGTACTGTAAAGCACTTGCACTTTATTTGGACAAGGATCATCCATCCTTTTAATATTGTATTGAATTTGCACTAAGTAAGAGGTTTTATATGCATTTTAATAGGATGTATCTGGTTTATATTGGCAGATGCCTGGTGGATTTAGAGAAAATTGAAATGAGAAAAAGAAGAAAATCTCTCTAACCAGCATGATAATGAAGTAATCTATATGAGAAATAGAGCACTTGCACTTTATTCGTCTTTTGATGCTGCTAAAATGAACTTTTAATTTCCTTTACAAAATGTGTTTATATATATTTATTTTTTAACATCATGATTTTATTACTGATATGAGGTTTTAAAATTTGATATGTTACTTTGAAGGACCCTAGATAAGTAGGCACCACTTGTGAGATTTACTAAACAAGTGGTGCGCTGTAGAGCACCTTGTTTTAATAAACATGGTCCACTATGTAAAGAGAATTGAGTATTATAGGGACAGTCTAGGGTCCATAATTTTTCAAAGTGATTGACATGATGATAGACAATGATGAAATTGTGGTTATGTTTATTTTGAGAGAAAAAATATTTGTAAAGGAAAAGGTACATACCTTGAATCTTAAGCAGCACAATGAGTCTGTCTTCTATGGCTATTCAACAACTGGGTCATGTGACCAAAGCACTCTGTTTAAAAGAAGTACGTTGTTTTTAGACGACTGCCAATGTGAACAAGGCAGGAATGCCGAAACGCGTCATGGTGATAATTTCGGAAATAAATGAAGGATGAAATGGCAACTCTACCCCTGTGTCGGTGTCTGATCTTTATGGAGCTCAGAATTGGTTTCTAATATATATATAAATACAATGCAAAAAGACAACGGGAAGATGGAAGCAGAGATAAACACCAACCTGGATACCAATAAAACCATAATCAATCTGGCAAAAATTAATTTAACGAAAGCTGAGGAACAAATACTGAATCTGGGACTTACCTATTGCCCAAAAAACGATTTCAATTATGCCAAAACACGGCTGGACATTTAACGTTGCATACGAAAATTGAAATTAATGAAATATCATATGATGCTCACCAAGGAAACACCAGCAGCACAAACATCTCAGAACAACTATGAAGGGTCAATGCACCCTGCAGATGTAGGGATAGATGATATTCCCTTGACGACAGAACTGCTGGAACTATGGAATGAAGGATCGGTGTCTAGTACACAGGAGGATATATCTGGACAATCCATGATGGTCACCCCTAGTACACCAATGCAATGGGAACCTAAGATGCCAACTCCCTTCAGAAAAAAATCTACATTTGTCCCGATTAGTCCACGAGATGCTATTGATGTCTTCAATGAGCAGGTGACTACACAAATAAAACAATTGAATTTCAAAATCATGAATAACAAAAACAAAAGGAACAGAGTCAATACCCAGTATCATACATTGATGAACAAACTTGGAAAAGATCCCACTATTGTCATTAGAAATTTGGACAAAGGTGGTAACATTGTTATCTGGGGATAGGAAGACTACACAAAGGAGGCCCTATTACAACTGAATGACCAAGCCTGTTACACTAAGAGTAAAGGGACCGACCTCAAAGCAATGTATAAATGTTATTATTCCCAACTATCAGCATGGAGAGCTCAGGGCCTAATAACAATGGATGAACTTAAATTTCTAAAAAATGATTACCCGATTACACCATCTATTTACTTTATTCCTAAAATCCATAAGGACCGATGCAATCCACCGGGCAGACCGATTATTTCGGCACGTGATGGACTTCTGGAACATACGTCACAATACATTGATTACTTTCTACAAGGGTATGTTCAATCCTTGGACTCCTATGTAAGGGATACAAGTGACTTTTTGAACAAATTGCAGGATTTCATTTGGCAGGATGGTTACTTAATGATAGCGCTTGATGTTACATCTTTGTATACAAGCATTAGACACAGTGATGGTTTGACAGCACTAAGATACTATCTGTCTAAGAGATCAGATCAATTTAAGCAACACAGTGCAATGTTAATTGAGATGGTTGACTTCTGCTTGAATTACAATGTATTTATGTTTAACAACATGCTCTTCCAACAAATCAGGGAGTAGCTATGGGTGCCAGCTTCTCCCCAGCTATGCATGTTTACACATGGGCTGGTGGGAGGAGCTGGTACTAGCTACCGCACATAGCAGTTACAAAACTAAGAACATTAGACTATGGTTACGGTATATTGATGATTTGTTTGTCATTTGGAGAGGCACACATCAAGAAGCAGAAGGATTCATTAACTCTATCAATGATAATGCACTGAATTTACATTTTACTGCCACTATAAGTGAAACTACTGTTAATTTCTTAGATACAAAGGTGTACATTAAAAATCAACAGATTGAGACACAACTATACAGGAAGGAAACAGCTGGCAACTCCACGTTGCATGCCAGCAGTGCTCACCCAAGACACCTGATAAATAGCATTCCCTACGGGAAATGCTTAGACTCAGGAGGGTAAATAGCACTGAGGACACTCTCAAGAAAGCCCAAAATGAAAGCAAAGCAAGGTTCCGTGAGAGGGGTTAATCACTCAAAACCATTGAGGGGGCCATAACAAAGTCTATGACACATAGTAGAACAGAACTGATTAAAGATAAACTGGAGATAGGAATAGACCAGTCAGTTCCACCTCCCACTAACTCTTCTACTAACGAATTTAGAGTTATTATGGAATTTAGCAGTCAAGACAAGGAACTACGGGGTATTATTACCCATAACTGGCCACTACTTTTGAGTGATCCAATAATTGGGAAAACATTACCTTCCAAAGTCTCTATCACTCATAGCAGGGCTCCCTGTATGAGGGATAAATTGGTTAAAACAAGTCCTGAAATCATTGAGAGTTGCAATTGGCTTCAGACTCATAAAGGCTTTTTTAAATGCAAAACGTGTAAGGCATGCCAACAGGGGATTAATAAAACCAAATATACTACCCCCTTTAGCTCAAAAGAACATGATATTAACAAATTGTTGACATGCAAAACTGAATACGTGGTCTATGTGTTGTTATGCCCATGTGGCCTACAATACATAGGCAGCACAAAGCTGCAGGCACACAAACGGGTTCTTCAACATTTGAGGGCTATTACCAATCAAGACAACACGTATCCAGTGGCGAGACATTTCAAGGAGTACCATGGATCTAGGAGTCATGAACTAAGATACTTTCTCATTGACTCAGTACCCCTAAGCAGAAGAGGTGGTAACAGGGAAGCAAAACTACGTAAACTAGAAACCAGATACATCCTTGAGATGAACTCCAAACATCCAGGAGGGTTAAATGTAACGGAGGACTTACACACTTGCCTTTAAATTGATGAGATAGAACTATGATTATATCAAACAAATAATATACAAAATGTACACCGAGTAACAGGAATTAATTGAATCACTCAATGAGCCGCAAGGATACTCTATATTTTATATTGTGTGTTCCATGTTTTATATTGCATATTTAATATTTATTTATGCATATAGAGACCAATATTTAATATTTAATATTTAATATTTAATATTTTATGTGGTGTATATTTATGATATGTTATATTTGATATTTTATGTTTTGTACTTCATGAGTAATATTTAGTGTTCAATGTTCAATATCCAGTATTCAATGTTTATCATTGTATTATCCTTTGACTATTCCAGCGAACAAAAACATGAGTGATATCTGACTCACATCACCTTTACTAACTGGGTGGTTATGGACATAGCCACCCCCATGCAAACTATTAACCTCAGGATAAAGGGGTAACACAAGGTATTCATACCAAGATGTATGGCAGACACATAAGATAGATGACATAAATTAGTGTGATATACATATGAAACATCAGGCAGCTAATAATGTTATTTTAATTAGATTTAAGTGAAATGTATTATCCTGATTATAGACACGCAAGGCAGCACATACAGCACTTTGAGCACTTTAGGCACTTTTTAAACTTCCCTGGACATACACATATATCAATGATATTTATACCAATCATGAGACACAATGACAAATTCAATACGACCGCAAACATGTTTACAGGGACAATGTATTTATAAGGATTTATCCAATGCATTTTAAAAAATCTTAAAAATTTGAAAACTCATAAATGTAAACAGAACACGTGGGCGCACTATACATTTTTAGTATGAAACCATATTTTATGTATATAATGTAATTTTATATAACATCAACTTTTTACATGTGGTTTTATATATTTTTAAATCTTAGCCAGGACTTTTTATCCATGCTTTTATGCTGATATATATATTTATAGGTTTTAACGACAAATATATATGTGGATATACATCATATTCGAATGGTAATTGGCATGTGATAATCATAAACAAAGCGTAGCTAATGATACTTATTTAACCATTATTGAAAATAATAATTGAAAGTCTAAAAATATTCCAAGTCATGATACATTGTATATACTTTGTTTATGTCCATGATTCACGTTGAACTTTGCACTTTCCACTATGCACTGTCACTTTAAAAGGCGAAAAAACTTACCGCAAAATCATGTCATGTGATCAAGGCTCTTGAGGAGTCGATACGCGTAATGGCAGCAGAATAAAGCAGTAAACCTCACATACAAGTGGTCCGTGTCCGTGTGTTTTGGAGAGGATTGGGAGTAATGACGGCGATCGTGATATATATATATATATGTATATATATCAGAAACATTCCCCCATACTCAGAGAAGGCCCGCACTCGAGTCACAGGGATAATTCCATTTATTAACAGACAGCACTTGTGCACAGGAACACGTTTCGGCTGTGCTTGCAGCCTTTGTCAACCTAAGTGTGCAACAACTGCGTTTCACTTTAAATACTCTCCACAGGTTTAATCATTTACATGAACATAGAAGAGTCACTCTCATTCTCGTAGTTCTTTACAATGTTAAATATTTTTATAATTTTCATTAGTAATCATCTGTGGATAAGTGTAATTAAAATCATTCCCGTGCGCAAGTGCTGTCCGTTAATAAATGGAATTATCCCTGTGAATCGAGTGCGGGCCTTCTCTGGATATGGGGAAATGTTTCTGATGTTTAAGAGGTGTTTGTGGTACCGCCCCTCTCCTGCACCACCAGCGATTAGGAAGCACGCCACAATTCCACAAACCCAGAGCGATGTTATGAGGATGGCGTGCCCCTCTTCACTACACCGGAATAACAGTGAATGGAGAGGAACTGAGCAGTAGCACAGGTTCGGCGATGGGAGCTTAAGGCTACCCTTGGCGTGGACTTTAGCACTGCTGGATGCCCAATCATCGAATTTATTGCAGTGAACAGAGCCGGGCACTGATATCGGCAATTGTCGAGCAGTGGTTCTAGGGGGACCATGGCATTGTGAGACAGTGCTTGTGGATAGATGGTGAAAGTTCAAGCATTTACGTAAAGGTTATACGGTGAGCGCTGGTGTGTCACATTTAGAGACATGGGAAGGAAAGCAAGTTTTCTTTCACTGTTTTACTAACTTTACGAGTATCTGGCAGTAAAAATGCAAGCGGAGTATTGAACAATTATTTGAACATTTTGAAAGGCTGCCAGTGTTATTTTTGAAATAACGTGGATGGAAATCCGTTGTTATCAGCGTTTCCAAAAGGAAAGTGTAGCGCTCACAATGGCAATATTATAATTGACATTGGTTTTTTATGCTTTGAACATGGCAAGAACTGTAAGAGGAAGCAGACAAATTTAATTACACTTATCCACAGATGATTACTAATGAAAATTATAAAAATATTTAACATTGGAAAGCACTACGTGAATGAGAGTGACTCTTCTATGTTTATGTAAATGATTAAACCTGTGGAGAGTATTTAAAGTAAAACGCAGTTGTTGCACACTTAGGTTGACAAAGGCTGCAAGTTTAGCCGAAGCGTGCTCCTGTGCGCAAGTGCTGTCCGTTAATAAATGGAATTATCCCTGTGAATTGAGTGCGGGTCTTCTCTGGATATGGGGAAATGTTTCTGATGTTTAAGAGGTGTTTGTGGTACCGCCTCTCTCCTGCTCCACCTGTGATTAGGAAGCACGCCACAATTCCACAAACCCAGAGTGATATGTATATATATATATATATATATATATATATATCTATGAAAGATTTTGATCCCATATTTAGAGCAAATCACAATTGTGTTGTGTCCATTGTCTTTTATATATATTTTTATTAGATGTTTCATAATCACAACCAAACTGGAATGACACATTATACCACAATATACATTGACACATTTCCAATCTTCACATTTGTGGTGAGTTTAACAGGCATGTTCACATTAGTATTTTCACTGATCAAGTCAATATAAGTATGCTCATTAGCGACAGGAATTTGTCTAGATCAGAATTTGGTTGTGAGTGATTTTACTTTGTGATCCGAAAAGAGGATTTACGATGATTAGCAAAGTAAAGATTTGTCCTGTACAGGTGGCCAAGTTAGAGCTAAGAGGTGAAAGTTTGATGACTTGCCTAGTAGCAATTAACACCTTGAAGCAGAATCTGCGGAGCTCAGGCCTCAAGGTGTGGAAAGCACTGTGCTCTTCACTCTGGGCCTAATTCACAAAGGTAAACTTACACTTTTGTCTAAGTTCATGATTGTTTACTGCTCACAAAGGTTTTTTACAAGTACTGTTTTTACGAATGTGGAGGATTGTCTTATCTTTTTATGTGCAGAGACTCCGCAGTCGAAAAGGTACTAAGTAAAATAACTTTGTGAATAGCAAACAATCTTGAATGTACATAAAAGTGTAAGATTACCTTTGTCAGTCAGGCCCTGAGTGCTGGGCTTGGCTATTATGCAACTTTTGAGAACAGGGGTGAAGACAGAAGAATGTTGGTTAAGGGCTTCAATACACACCTGGCTGGACTCTGCCCACCTTGTCTCTGCCCTGACATAAACATTCTTCCACAAATCAAAGTGCTCAAGAGTGACTGAAAAAACACGCACAGAGTTTAATAAACCTACAAAATAAGTACATGTCTGCACCATTTATTAAGGAATTTTTCAAAAGCATACTTCTGTAATCCATGCAATTGATTGTGAGGCATTTAACCTTTACAACGTTAATCAATTATACTGAATAAATAAATTAGATCTAAATAGTACCTGAAGAGGACCCAGTTTGAGATAACATAAAATAACTGCGCAGAATGTCAACATGTGAAAATGCTGAGTTTCGAGGTGGCTGTGCACCCTTGGGTATTCAATTTCACTATCCTTCGGTGACTTCTTTTGGGTCGCACAATTGCCTTCCATTGCATGAAATATATGTCAAGGAGCGTTTGCTCAGTATTTGGCACGTGAACCAACGCTGATCTATCCATGCATTCTCTGCATGGGAGCTTGGAATACGTTGAAGCTAAGAGCTTGCGTGACGGTAAATTATTTTGTGATATGTTATAAAATCCCCCAAACTTCTGGAAAGGTTATCAAAACGTGACACAATTTTCTGTATACGCAAGACGGTCGAGGTTTTGTTTTTGTACAAACGGGCTCCTCTGGTGTCATGAATAAAAGAATGATAGCATAATTTGTAAAGCTTCAAAATCGAATTTGTGTGATGCTTGACAAAAGGTTGTGATTGAAACCATCTCATAAGGAAGGCTACGTTCATCGTTAATGTCTCCTGAGCGATGGGATGAGACAACATAGGTACAGTGGACAGTGCCCACAGTCTAGAAGGTGTTACATATATTTTTGGTGGGGCATGGTTTCTGCAACAGGGCCTATGAATTTGCATGTCAGTGTTTACTTTTGAACACAATCCGCAAATTTTTGTTTCCTAGTTCTTTAGCTTGAATACTATAAAAAGTTGACCATCTGGAGTCAAAGTCAAGCTGATCCCTAGAAAGCTTGCAACCTTCCAACTCATAACTCATATCTGTACTTACTCTTCCAAAACATAAATTGCCAGAGTCATTAGAAATAGTTATAAAAACTGATAAGCACAGATCTTTTCTGAGGGCGTGTGCTTCTACCAGGTATAAAACATCTAACCCAGCCCAGGACTATGAGTTTTAACTATCCAGACTAGGGTGGAAACTGTAGTATTCTGCTTAGAATGGGAAACTTGGAATAGGAGGAATGCTGCGGGGAGATTGTATCTGTACGTGTATCTTTACTACACGAACTGGCGACGATCGGGAGTACCAAGGAAGAAGGTAGTGCTTACCTTGTTATTTGTTCGTGCCTTTGAGAAGCCTGAGACATAGGCTTCCAGCTGGTGTTGGTGCTGTAACGGAGGGCAGTCCAGGAGGTTCTCCAGTAGTGAGTGTTCCGGCAAGGGATTTTCTGCTTTTGGGCGATTTGTGTGGAGGTGGTTGAGACCGGTCCAGCACGAGCCGAAGTGAGCTGTGGAGCGAGAGCGTCTTGCGGTGACGTCAGTGCACTGTGTCACGTTGCAAGGCGGCCATCTTGGATTGGGCTGCGGTGTAGTCCCAGACTCCAAGCGTTTTTGTGAGCATAGCAGCCATTTTGAATTAGGCTAATGCTTAGGCCCAGATCCAAGGTTTTTTTGGGCCCGTACTTTCAGCGGCAGGCACACCTGATTAAACACTGCACTTTTTCCGGTCTGCACTTTCGGTGACAGGCTCACCATTTGGAAACTAGGGAACTATATTTCCAATCTTATTTTTCAAAACTCAGGTTGTTGGATTTAACTTTATATTATTGTTGCAGATATTCCAGGTACTGTATATATGTTTCCATATTTAATTGCATATTCAAATGCTGTTATGGGTGCTACACCTGCAAGGAATCTACAATATTAGGTGCATCTCATATATCTATATATTGGTTACAGAGGAAAGTGCCTTTTCTGTAGTTGTTTCAACTATGGCCAATATTCCAGCACCGCCACATATTTTACAAGTGGCAGGAGAGCCCAAAATGGAATGAGAGTTATGGTACCCCATATTTTTATCGTATGTAGAGGTTCTGGAAGAAGAAGATTGTACCGTAAAAAGAAAACTAACCTTACTAAAGCATTGTCTGGGTGGTGCAGTTTTAAAAGAATTAAATAATCTTCCTCCTATAGAGGGTGCGGGTGACATGAACGTATTTGACCAGGCAATCAAACAAATGAGTATCCGGTTTGGAAGGAAAATCAACATCGTAATGGAGAGTTTCAAATTTTATTCATGTGCACAGAAGGAAGAGGAGTCAATAGAAGAGTACGTATCAGTTCTACGTACTTTGGCAGGGTCTTGTGCTTTTGAAACTATTACATATGAACAGATGTTAAGAGACCAAATAACGATGAAGACTAAAAGTAAAAAGATTCAAGAAAGATTATGGCTGGGTACTGCATCATCTCTAAGTGAGGTTGTTAATATCGTAAAGGGCATTGAACAATTTGAGAAATTTGTAAATGAGATCAGAGGTCAGAGTGTCAGAATTCAAGACACTGGTTTTGAAGTTTCTGTAGTAAGAAATCAGATGGGGGCGAAGAAGAATCAGATTATTCCTGTTAAGAAGGATTCAGAATCGAAAAGTTTCGATACCAAATTTTATGGGAAGAAAAATAGTATTATTTGTTACAGGTGTGTCAGTCTGAACCATGTGGGAAGTTTCAAAGGGTGTCCTGTATGGGACAAAATGTGTGTCAAATGTAAAACAAGCATTTTCAATGCAAAAGGTCTTGCATTTACGCAAGTTTGAGCTATTGGCATTATAAATGACAATGCATTTTATTTATGTTTTGGTTTTTAAAACATAAATAAAAGGCATTGTCATTTACAATGCCAATAGCTTAAACTCGTGTAAATGCGAGACCTATTGCATTGCAAATGCTTGTTTAGTATGAGTGAGTGAGTGCCACCCTGTGGTGTAATCTTATAAGTGCTGGTATTGCAAAATAAGTGCAGGCACTGGCACAAATTAAGCACTGAACCAGCGATTGAGCTTGCTAGAGCCAAGACTCAAAGGGAAGGAAAAACAGTAAACTTGGAAAATAAATTTATAAAGCATGTTTCATATGTAAGAAAAGGGGACGCTCAGGGGCACATTAGATTTGGATTACACCACTGTGCCTTTTTAAAAATGCAGCAGGAAGGAAACTAACCCCTCCTGCACGGGGACCACAGGCAAAAGAAGTGTTTGACTCAGGCTGGAAGAACCTACTGTGGCCTCACCTGTGGGAAGGTGCCACAGCGTATAAAGAAACTCTTATGGAAATATTCAATACAATCCTTACATCACAGATATGTCTCTCCCGTTCTGCGCCGTATAGTTGACAACTATCTTTAGATGTACGGATCTTTCACTGGAGCTTTGATCTTCATGCAGTGACCGAACTGGCACTTGGAAGCCCTTCTACTGGCTACTCCTGGCATGAACGGTTTATTAGAGCTCTCAAGCGCCTAGATGCCACTCTTTCTTGAAACACGCTATATCAGGGTAACTTTTGAAGGGGCAGTAGGTGTGTTACTGTTCAACCCTAATGGATAGGTATTTACTGGCGCATCTAAACAGTCACTTCCAATAGTAGTGAAACATCACTCTTACCCTGCAATATGGTGCAGTTCTGTCGGTGATACATAACTTTCATTGTTAGCTTTATTTTATTAAATGTGTAGGGCGCCTTCTCCAATGTTTTGTACATCGAATAATACAATGCAAAAAGCTGTGGCGCAACAGCATTGACGTTTAAGATGGAAAGAAAGAAGATAGATTGGTTCTTTAGGAGGGAACAGAGTGATTAAAGAGGCTGAGGGCTGGTGCTTTCATGAGGAGAAGTAAAGCATAAGCCTTAGTGCGCCATTTAGTGCCGGCACCAAGTCACAGGAAATAGACATGAAAATTATTTTACGTCGGTGATTGAGGAGCGCTCCAGCTCGAAAATGCTAATTTGCCTGGAGCTCTGAAATTACTCACACCGTTCTTGCTTGGGTGCACGGGACGCGGTTCATCGCTCAGCGTTTGTAAATCCCGCTGCTCGCCCATAAAAAGGTATCCTCCAGCACGGCGGCAGTGAACCCTGGTCGCCGGACAGCAGAGCGAGGCCGAGTGAACGCTGGCATGGGCGCCCTGGAAACCGGCTCCAGGGAAGAATGGCAGGAAGCCGCCTCTCACCTCCGGGCCTGCTCCGCGCCGTGTGCCTGGCCACGATAAGGCCACGGCTTCCCGCCAGCTCCGCGTTGGGGAAGAGCTGCGCTTTATATAAACATTCCTCTCACTATTTAGTATTTCCTCAGTCCCGCCTCACCGGCCCTCGAGCGGCCGATGCCACTGTTTGTCCCCTTTGAATCCTTCAGGCCCACAAAGCACTTTTGTGATCGGGGCCTCCTCACGCCGTGTCTCAGAGGCTGAGAGAAGTGCGTCCGGAACACGCACGGTGTCTGAGGCTGTCTTTACAAGACGTTTTAAAGTAAACACTGGATGAACATTGAAATAACAAGCTGTCGCCATTGCGCAAAGGCAGACGCTTGTTTACATCGCGCTTTCACTTTAATGAAAAAACAAAGTGCCTACACCGGCTAATGAAGGAGAGAGTGTAACGCCGCAAGTAAACGATCCAGTCCGGATGGGCGGTCCCAAAAGGAGACAGGGCGGTAACAAGGAGGGACTAAGAAGCCTCATTTTCAATTGGAAGCCAGCGTTTACCATAGACGATGATGCCAGCCAATGAAAAATAGGGGCGGGGCTTCCACCCCACCTCTAAAACATACCCTACTACAATATGCCTCGCAGAGCGAGCAGCGCATACTCGCTGCAACGCTAGGTCTGCGAGACCTAAAAAGAGGTCACTTTGGAAAAGTAGGCAAATCATTTCAAAGAGCCAATGACATTACATATAACGAGGAGGAAGTATCTGCTGAATTCAACACCATATTATGTGTGAGTGATGCTAATTGCAATGGTTTTCCCAGATTTACGGTGGAAATTGATGGTAAATCTGTAACTATGACGGTTGACTCATGGGCTTGGTTCAGCATCATTGGTAAAATTTTGTTTAACGAGCTTTGGTGTGAGAAGAAATTATTTCCACCTGATATTCAGCCTGGTGGTTATTCTGGTCACAAAATCGATTTGCAAGGGTATATGTGGGCAGATTTGGGAGATTTGGGAGATTTTTGAAGGTAGAAGAACTAGAGGGAAAGTGTATGTGGCAACTAAGGGAGAGGCTATTCTGGGATGGCCTCATCAACAAGAAATGGGCATAAGATTAGATCCCAATGCTACTTCACCGGTTTATGTAGTTACAGCTAACAGTGAGGAATATGTCAGTGTGATCAGGAAACTTTTTCCAAATCTTTTTGATGAGACTTTGGGAAAGTATGTTGATTTTAAACATAAAATTATACTTGAGGATGAGAAGATACCTGTGAGGCACAAGGTGAGGAATGTACCATCGGCCTACCGTGACAAACTTAAGGTTATGTTAAACGACTTAGTTGAGAGGGAAATAATTGAGCCTATAGAATCATTCCCTTGGTTGTCTCCCATTGTGTTATCTCTCGAGGGTACGGGGGATCTCCGTTTGTGTGTGAATTTATGCAGTTTAAATAAGGAGATCTGGATCAACAAACATACTCTTCCCAATATACATGAATTAATATCCACGTTATCTGATGCTTCTGTTTTCTCCACCATAAATTAGCAAGTGCATACCGCCAGATAGAATTGCATGAGAAATCCACAAATGTTTCACAGCATTTGTGACACCAGAAGGGATGTTTCAATTTTTGCAGATGCCGTTTGGTTTGGCAAGTGTTGCTTCTGTTTTACAGCGTTTGTTGAAAGAGGCATTGGAAGGGATTTAGGGAGCTATTGCCTTCCAAGATGACATTCTAATTTTTGAGAAAACGTATGATAAACATGACAAGAATTTGAAAAATGTATTTTCTAAATGCATATTTAGGCAGAACAAAGTGAAGTATTTAGGTCATGAAATTTCTAGTGAAGGTATTAGGCCCAAATACAACAATGTACAAAGTATTTCAAATGCTCCTGCGCCTGCTAATAAAGATCAATTATTTTCATTTTTGGGTTTGACTGAATTCTATGGGAAATTTGTACAGGACTATTCTACAAAAGTGCATCAGTTAAGGCAGTTGTTGAAAACAAATGCAAAATATGTGTGGGGCAAAGATCAACAAATGGCTTTTGATTTACTGAAAAAGGAGATTGTTTGTGCACCATTTTAAGATCATATATGGTAAGCAGAGAATGCATTGTCACAGTGGATGCCAGTAGTGTGGGGTTGGGGGCTATTCTCATGCAAAAAGACAGTACAGGTGAATATGTAGTGTCATATGCCTCCAAAATGTTGCGTGATTTAGAGTGCAATTACTCCACTATAGAGAAGGAGTTGTTAGCTTATACATGGGCGGCTCAACATTTTCGTCAGTTTTTATGGGGAACTACATTTCTATTAAGAACTGACCATAAGCCATTGATCAACATGCTAGCAGCAGGCGGGGGAGAATGTTGATGGCTCGTTTAGCAAGACTGGCTACTAAATTCCAGGAATATCAATGTGTAGTTGAAAATGTTCTGGGTCGTGCTAATGTCCATGCGGATTGTATGTCACGTTTACCGATTGTGGATGAAACCAAGGTCAAGGATGTGCTGGAATGTGATGTGGCTTATACCATGGATGATGTCAATAGATGGTGTGTGGAAGAGAATACAACTAAAGCTATTTCAGAAGAAAGACGGAAAGAAGCTATGCAAGAGGATTGCATCTTGAGTGAAGTTCAGACTTTTTTGTATAAAGGTTGGCCAGAAGAGAGGAAATAGAGTGGGGAATTGGCCTCATTTTTCAAAATTAGGGAGGAATTTATGTTCTTGCATGGTATTGTCATCAGGGGAGAAAAATTGTGCTGCCACAGAAATTAAAGGAAGTGATTTGTGCTTTGGCTCATGAGGGCAATATGGGAATGTCCACTACCAAAAGGAGGATACGTGAATTCTACTGGTGGCCTGGTGTTGACATTATGTTTGACAGGTGGGTTAGGGAGTGTGGTCCCTGTGCCAACAGTGATAAGTCGGCCAAACCGTTAACTATCGATGTGACTCCTATTGAATATGCTCAGAGTCGCTGGAGGAAATTAGGGATTGACATTTTGGGTCCGTTTGGAACATTTCCTGGTAAGGAAGTGTATGCCATAGTGGTTGTGGATTACTTCTCCAAGTGGCCAGAGTTGTAAATAGTGGAAAAGATTACATCTGTGCAAGTCATTGAATTTTAGATTATATTTTTGTCGCGAAGGGTTACCTGAGGAACCTATTTCTGACAATGGTCCGCAATTTGTAAGTAAGGAGTTGGATTTATTTCTTAGGAGATGTGGTGTTCTACATAAAATGGTGTCTAACACCCTCAGGCCAATGGTCAAGTAGAAGGCATCAACAGGGTTATTAAGGTATCAATTCAGTTAGCAATGAAAAGTGGTATTCAGTAGAGAAAAGCTTTACGGGCCACTTTGTTGACGTATAGAACGTCGCCCAATTCGGTTACAGGGTTGTCCCCATTTGAAATGTTACGGGGCAGGAAAACAGGATCTAAACTTATGCCATGGTGGTTGAAAGAAAAGAATTTGTATGACACTTATGGATTTTGCTAAAGTCAGGGAGTGTTTTAAGAAGTATCAGGAGAAAATGAGGAGTGGGTGTTCTAAGGGTCGGCTTAAGGGATCGAAGTTGAGAGTTGTTGACATGGTCCGTGTAAAACTGGGAGGTATGATAAACAGGAAGTTCTCCAAATGGTCTGATCCTGAGAGAGTGGTTAAAGTTTTTAGTAATGCTGATAGAGTGGAAGGTGGAAAAATAAGTAATTTTTGACGCATTTCTGTGTGTAAGGATAATTTGGCGAATAGAGACGAGTCTACTGATCAAGTTGAAGAGAACACGTATTTTGGTAAAGATGATGAATGTACGAAGGTTTTGGAACACAGGGTAGCACCGTGTAGGGAAGATCGATGTAGTGAGCTTAATGGTGATAGTAAATGGATTGCTGGTTCTAGCGACATGTATTATGGACTAAATGTACCGGGCGTCAGTGAACCTGATGTTGGTGGATGCAAGACACTCGATGGGCAGGGTTCTGCGCTAACTATCAATATAAGAAATCATGAAGAACAACTTGATAATCAAACAATGAAGGAAGGACAAGTCATGGAAGTGAGGAAAAGTACATGGGTAAAGAATGTGCCCATAAAATGTAAAGATTTTGTTCAGTATTAAGTAATTCTATGTCGTTTTTTTGGGTATTATATGTATAAGTTGTATCACTATTATTTTGTATATATTATATTTCTTTGTGGTTAGTTCATTTATGTATTTTTTTCTCTCTTGTTTTGTTAAAAAGGGGAAGGTGTGTAGTATTCTGCTTAGAATGGGGAACTTGGAATTGGAATGCTGCGAGAGATTCCTTGTGTAGCATTCTTCAGATATGGTTGAGGAGACTGGTTGGTTTCCAGTTAGCTGGATGTTAAGCTGCCTTCTATACTATTAAATACTTCATTTAATCACCCTCAACGTGTGCATGTATTTTCACTACAGAAACATATTAACTTGGGGAGGAAAATGTAACACACTTACATTCATCGATTAACAGGCACGTTGGCGCCCCTGTCAATTTCGCAATCTCCCTGCATAGTTTATTCATACTTATTACATCTCTTTCATTAGACTATTCTGCGGTGATACAAGTCAGTGGCAGGACACATGACCTAAGTGAGAGCCCGATAGGGATGTCTAGTGCTAACTTCAGGCCAAGGAATGTGTACATCGCAGGGTGCAGTACTACCTTGCATACTACTAATGTAAAATTCAAGGGGGCCACCAGTGAAACATTCAGATCTCTAGAATGCTAAACTGTTAGAAGTGATTCATTTTCCTTTCATTTTACTTGTTAGACAGATAAAAACTAGCCCTTCTCAACATCAGTATTGTAAGTTCTTGGGCCCTGTACAAATAATAACACAGACCCATGATTGTATTAAATGGAACCAGCCTAGGGCACGTGCGCCTGGCCCCTTTTATTAACAGAGTCACCTGACTGGTGATGCCTGTGATGAGTTAGTGTAAAGTGTGGGGATACAGCACAAGGCTGAACACTAGAATGTGTCCAGCAGGACACTACAAGTATCAATATCTATACACTTTATAAGCTTCTGTTATTTTTGATATACTTTAGAATTTATTAAGGCATCATATGCTTTATAGTCTATAGCTAAGCAATAATTCCACCCAAAATACATTGCTACCAATAGAAGCCTTTAATGAAAGAACATCCTGCATATTTACACAGTGGTTAATTTGTGATAATATAAGTGCTGGGGCTCTCTTCAGGAGGCAGCTTGCACCAGCCAATTTCTCCTGGTAGTGCCGCCAAAAACAGAGCCAACTAGTAACCATGAAATGGGGAGAGGATGTGGGTAATGGCCAGAGCTGCCAACTTCGGAGCTGGGGAACCAGGTTTGAGTCTTGACTTCGGCTCAACATCCTGCGTTTCTGGGCAAATTACTTAATCTCTCCATGCCTACCAAAAATGAGTGTGTCCTTAACTGGTACTTATAAAACTATAGTGCCGGTGTTGATGATTAAGTGCCGGTGCTGAGCACCGGAAACCACTGGCTCAAATTAAGCACTGTGTTTATGGCAAAAATACCCTGCAGCCATATCCTGCTTTCCAAAAAAGAATGTAAAGCACACCAAAAATATCCCCTTTCTACTGGTAGTTCCCACCAGCATTTCGTTATTGTGACTTCCTGATCACCTCTAGCACTTGTACTTTCAGTCATCTTCAATTTTCTCACCCTTCAGAGTCCATGGCGCACAGCTGTCTTCACCATTATAGAATTGTGATCTCCAGACAAAACAGGCATATCACACTGTGATAAAGTGTAATGTTTAAATGTATTGGGCACGTTAGTATTGTACTGTGTGCACACGCAGGTATGCATGCATTGCTATGTTTTAACCTGTCACAAATGCTGCACAAAATGACAGTGAGGATTCTGGTACAGCGGTCAATTGGCTGTTAGGCACTGAGCTGCAGGGACATGATGTGCCATGGGCTTACTTGTTACGGAGTAAAGCTCTTAAAACCCACTTGAATATCCTGAGCCTTATTACCACATTTAGCAATGAGCTTGATCCGTTTCCCACCCACCGACGCATGGATTTTGGCACATTCCCCTAAAGCTGTGGCGGCAGGCATTTCATAGCTACAGAGCATCTACACACCCGAAGGGGCACAGCTTCATCTGGCCTCTCTGCGCATGTCGCTGAGTACACAACGCTTTATTTGGCCACTATCCAGGTCACTTTTCTCAGCATCGGATTTGGGCCAATGACAAGGTATTTTTTCAAAGTACCTCAGCGCGTGTGCTTGCTGTGCACTGCTTGAATGGGCCACGTACGTCAACCTCACATGCAGCCTCGCGCCCTATCGCATCACATGGTGGCCATCTTGAATTGAGCATCTAATATCACTTCGAGGCAGTGGAGTCATCTCGTCTTTGCATGACGGCCATATTTATTTTCATTTTTGGTATTTCCACTCAGCATGAACGATGAAAGCAACAGTATCCAGGGCATGTCCTGATTTCTTGTGGTACTAGGTATTTCCAGCTTGTGACTGTATATTTCAAACTCAGTACTACAATGTGTTTTTTACGTACATTTGGGCATTTTTTTGCCTTGTTTCGTCTAACTTTGTTCATACTAATGAATTCAAGTTCTGCTACTGGTGAGAGTATGGGCTCCTGTCATTGTACTGCACATTGTTGATTCTCATTTACTGCACGTGTTATTATGGTAAACCACCTATAAAATGGGTCCAGTGGTTTAGGTTATTCGAGAATCACCTAGTTGCCATGGATGCTAATGGCTACAGACCTGTGTGCAAATTTGCTTAGTTATTTGATAGTCTTGGTCATGTGGCCCAACACATTTTTGACAGTCTATCATCTGTACCCGCACCATCTGGAGATGGCCAATGGAATGTTTATCTGGAGGCTATTGCTAGGCTGCACAAACAGTTCTCTGACGAACCTAACATAATGCTTGAACATCACAGTTTCTGCAAGCATAAACAATAACCAGAGGAGAATGTGGAGGAGTATGTGTCACCTCTTAGAGTGTTAGCTGCAACTTGCGAGTCTCGCCCCAACCTTGACACTGACATTCATGACCAGTTTGTGTTTTACTGTTTTTCAAGGAAGGTTCAACAGAGACTTTTAAGTTGCAGGAATCCAACATTGGTTGAAGTTGTTGACCTAGGCAAGAGCATCAAGGGATCACTGATCTCCTCTAAAATTCTTCATCCTGAACCTGAGGTCAATGCTGTAGTGTCAAACGAGGATTATTCTGAATCCTTGTGTGCTGGTAACACTAAAGGGAAGGTGTTCAGAAACACTGGCACGACAACTTTTGGCTCCTGCTTCAGATGTGGTTCTAAAAGTCACTTCAGCAGCTTTGCCAGTTGTCCCACATTCGGCAAGGTGTCTGTTGTGTGAAAAATTGGGACACTTTCAAATTGTGTACAAGAGTGCTAAACACCCAGTGAAAACTGGAAATGTGGATGTGGTTGTGGTTTTGTGTGCTGAATCTTTAAACAAAGTTGTCCTCACCTTAGAGTGTTCTAGTCAAACTACGCCTTTTAAAGGCCCTAAGTTTGAGTCTCTTATTGGCAATGTGTCACTATTAGTTATGGCTGACTCCAGTTCACCGTAACCATACTGAGAGATACCACATTTTATGATTTTGGAGCACTAATTGCACTTTGTCTACCACAGATGCTAATCCCAAGGCGCTTGGGGAAAAGGACATTGAAACGCTAGTGTAATTCAATTCCAAAGTCTCTTGTCTCGACACAGAGACGTACACCAAAGTTTATGTTGCTGTTAAGGGCAGAAATATATGGTGGCAGGACCTGGCTAAAATAGGTTTATATATAGTCCCAGGTTCTGACAACCATGTACTGGTTGGTGAGCTTCCAGTATCATTTGTTGGTGATGTACAGGAAACTGTAGAACATATTCCAGGTGGAATACATTTTTGTGCAGACTGTTGTGCATAGCACTAGATGATCATGATGATCTTGCACTGGATGATGTGGAGTCTGTGGTGCTGTTAGATGCAGTGGCTGAGTATCAGTCGGTCATGTGCGAGCAAAATTGAACTAATGATCATGCAGAAGATTGCATGTCGGGAAAGGTTTTTGAGTACATTGTGCATGGTTGACCAGAGGGGAGGTGCTTAAATGGAGATTTGAAAACTTTTTCTGAGGTTGCTGATGATTTGTCTGAGGTTAATGGAGTCATCCTCAGAGGAGATAATTTTGTTCCACCATAAAACTGCGCAATATCATAATATCCCAGGTGCATTTGATTTATTTGTGACTCATCAACACATGCATGAAAATCAAGCAACACTATTGGTGGCCTGCTTTGGAGAGTCAATTAAAGCTTAAGATTGACAGGTGTCCTTAGTGTCTACTATCCGACAAGCACTGGGAGAGCTTGCATACACCTCTACACCTGCCACCTTTTCCTACGGGTGCTTGAAAAAAAGTAGGATTACATTTTTTAGGCCCTTATTCCACACTACCAGGCATTATGAGGTATACCATGCTTCTCATTGATTACTTCTCGAAGTGGATGTACATCATTCATTTGTAGAATCACCTGACACTGAAACAATTATCAAATTCTTGGAAAATATTTTTGTTTGAGGAGGCGCTTCTAAAATTGTGGTTACGGATAACGGTACACACATCGTGTCCAACCGTATGAGGAGAGGTTTGTCCAGCATGGACATTAAACAACTAAAAGTAGCTCTGTGTTCGGCTTCCTCTAATGGTTTGGTTTAGATGGCCAACAGAATCATTAAGGAAGGCGTACAGACTGCTTTGACTTCAGGATTAGATGTGGGCAAGTTTGTTACTCAGAAAGTTTGAGGTTATAATACATCCTCACATTGCACCACAGGAGTAACCCCTTTTTCATTACTACAAGATAGAGAGGTGCACACGTCGTCGTTTTCCTCATGAAAGAATTCCGTCCAGAGATGATGTAACCTCAGAGGTGTTGCTACAACAATCTTATATGAAGCAAAATGTTTATAAGAAACACGGTCAAGTCGGAGCAGATCTAGTGGGAGAGGACTGGGTAATAATTGAGAACCCCATCAGAGCGAGGAAAGGGGAGTCTAAGTTCTCTGCGCCCATACGAGTGGACAAAGTCAGCAAAGGCACTTCACTTGTTATGGGAAAAGGTTGGTGGAACAATGATTACAATCCATAAGTGATCAGCTACATTCAGGCACCTGTATAGAAGATAACCATGTGCATTTTGTTGAGGGTTCTTCTGAGGGTGTTGATTTGCCCAGTGACCGGTTGAATATGAGTTCTGTGGGTTCCCTCACTAGTAGGGTTCCCAAGGGGTTTGACGACTTAGTACTCTGATAATTGTCATGCAGACTGTATTTATGCTGGATATGTTCTGTTGTAAGAATTCTGTGAAAAAAATAAGGCAGACGGGTAGACGTGGAAACGCAGTACTCTGGTTACGAGGCATTGGGAGGCCTGATTAGGCAACCAGTGGCCCCACAACAGAGTTGGTACTGGCAAGGAAGCCAAAACATTAAGAAATTATGTTCATATCCTTCATCATTAAGGAAAGCTCCCTTGTACAGCAAGTTTCTAACCTGGCGGGGAATGTGAACACCCGCTGGTGTAAAGTAATACAGTGGTTCTGAATGCATGGAAAATATTGAACGAGGACCAAGTTATGTGCCTATTTAGTATTTATGATAAACATTGACATGTGAGAGATAATCTGTTATCTTGAAGAAGGTGGTCAGTATTGAATCCAATTGTTTCTTCATGTGTCTGCATTGACTATTTGTATTGATTAGTACATTTTTAAAGACAAAGGTTTTTGTCTTGTGTTCTCTCTCTTTTGTCTATGTCATAAATATGTAATTGTGGTTTTTAGATTGAGGAAAAATTCTCTAATGCACTTTTAATGTCCTTATGTATTTATATATGAATTTTTTTAAACAGATGTTTTATTGTCTATATGATGGATTAAATTACATTATATGTTTGGTGTTATTTTAAATTATTTTATTGAACATTAGATTGAGTCAGTACATGATGTGGCACGTTACTCAGGTGAGGGATCATAAGTATGAGATGTGGATAAATGAGTAAATGTATTGAATGAATTTATGTGGCAATTAATAATCCCAAAGGAAAAACCTTGTTACTTTACAGTTTGATACGGAGATCTGTCCCTTTGGTTGGAGGTGCCCCTCTCTTTAATTTCTTTATTCCTTCTATTCTATGTTGTGATACATATTGTGCATTTCTTTAGCTTTGTCGTTTTAAAAGTTTTATTTTTATTCTTTATTAGGTTTTTTTGTTTTTATTTCTAAAGGGGGGGAAGGTGATGTGATAATGTGCATTATTTAAATATTTTGGGCAGGTTAGGATTGTATTGTGTGCAGGCATAGGTAAGTATGCATTCTTATGTTTTAACTTGTCACACGCACCACTCGAACTGACGGTGAGGATTTTAGTACAGCGGGCAGTCGGCTGGTAGGAACCGGGCTGCCAGGATCTGCTGCACTGTGGGCTTACTTGTTACGGAATAAAGCTCTTGAAACCTACACACACCCACAGAATCACAATACAACTTCGAGCAAATCATGTCTCAGGGCCTATTAATCCTAACAGTGCCCATCCTCAGACTTAGCTCCAGCATTTCTACGTCCTTAATGTGTCCTACTGCTATGTTTAACATATCCATCTTCTGAGGAACCTCCTCCCACCTATATCACCTCCAGCATTCGTAAAAATCTATCTTGTGAAAATGGAACACAAAATATTTTACAGAAAGTGCCAGCAACACAAGTAGCTTTAACAAATAGTGTGATATGTGCTGAGAAAAAATGACAAAGAAAGACAGTATAAAAATAGTAAATATAGTATATGACTAATGTTCTTTGTTATTGTTGACAATTAAGGCACAATTGTTTCCATTTTTAGGTTTCACCTAGACAGCGCATTTTGTTTGCTATTAATGGGCTTACAACCTATCCATTGCTTTTTATTTGTTGGGCTGAATGTCACTTTTATATGCTTTCATTTATGCAGTCAAAGTGTGCTAGATTGCCCGCCTTTTTATGTATTGTACCCTCCCATGGAGCATGGCCCAATTACTTGTGCCCTTCCACTTTTTTTGTGAGTGCTACTTTTTACTTTTGTTTCTGCATCTGCTTGTGAATGCAGCTTGGCCACCTTCCTTTATGCAGACAGCGTGTGATGGCTTTCTTCTGTATCTTTACTAAATCTCAGAAACATCCTGCATTGTATTTGTTTATCTTTCATGTGATTTCTACTGCTCATCGATTATGTTTCTACCTTTATTTACTTTGTTTGATTACGAGAAATAAACACAGCATTGGCACCTCAATTACTAGGATGGGCTGTTTTATAGCAGGAGCACAATGCTTGTGGAGTTTTTTTTAAGAGTGTTTTGTTGAAAATAAGGTTGCCCTTGCTGCTGGGAAAGAGACTGGTTGCATTTCTCTTTACAAACAAAGACACATAGGCACCACTGCTAGTAGACCAGGCTGTTTTACATCGCTTCTCGATTCTTTTTTTTAGGAAAATTTTGGGGCATATTAGCAAGACCCACGTTAAAATTATCGCCGTTTTAGCGGCAGGAAACTGCCGCTAAAACGGCGATAATGGGCTTGCTAATATGCATTATAGAATTCCAATAGAAGCCCAGGTTAGATGTGCAGGACATCTAACCTGGGCTTCTATTGGAATTCTATGACGCATATTAGTAAGCCCATTATCGCCGTTTTAGCGGCAGTTTCCTGCCGCTAAAACGGCGATAATTTTAACGTGGGTCTTGCTAATATGCCCCTGTATTTTAAATAAATTCGCTAAAGGGCAAAAGGGTTAAATTGCACTTGAAATCTCTAATTCAGCATAAACGTAATTTCAAACTTTTGTTGATTTGTAACTATAGTTTGCACAGTCTGCGCTTGTGACACTGTTAATTCGCAACATAAAATGAACTCTGCTGGCATGGTTTATTATTTATGTTGACTGTCAATCTTCCTTGCTGCATTATTTAGCTTTTAGATACTGCATTATGCTGCCCTTCTGAAGGTACTATGCACAGAAAATAATAAAAAGCAAAGTATTTACCCAAGCGGCCAAGTTGGGAGATATTTTACAGACAATGCGGTATATAGGTCCCATCACTTTGTCGAATGCATTATATAAAATTACTTTTAGTAACCCACAAAGCGTATACATTTCATTGTGTGCTTGATATTGAGGGACAATAATTAATTTCTATTTTGTTCATCATACCACAATCTCAACATTTTCCACATACAGTAAACGGAAAGCTACACGAGTAGACAATCAATCATGCTTTCATCTTTAGTGTTTTTTCCATACAAACACACTGCATAGGCGCCTCGGAAACCAGAACGGGCTCTTTCACACCAGGACTACACCGCTACTGGAGTTTCTAATGTTTTGTTTTAAATTTGTGTGCTTTCACTAAAGGGAAAGGGTCAGATTGCATTCAACATCCCTAAATCATTATTAAAGTCATTTAAAAATGTCACTAAATTGTAACTATAACTTGCACAGTCCGGGATTGTGACGCTGTGTTAATTATAAGCATAAAATTAACTCTGACGGCATAATTCAACATTTATTTTTTGCATTAATTATTTTTTATATAGTGCCTTATACCGCACTTTTGAACGTACTATAGACAGAAAATAATAAAAAGAAAATCCATCACCCAAACGGGCATGTTTAAAGATCTTAAAAAAATACAAATAAAGGCACCATGGATGCCTTGTGAAGTCACATCACTTACAGCCGAAGCAAACCCACTGGGGAGTTTTTTACAGGATGACTATCTTTGTAGCTTATTTCCTTTTGAACTTTGTAGTCCTTCAAAGTTCAATTACTTGTTGCTAAGGAAAGACAAGCTGCTTACCAGACACAGTCTTCAATTAGTGGTATGATACCCCTCACAGCAGGGCCGACTCCAGCCTGGAGCTCCGTCAACACATGCACAAAGAGCTGTGAGCGCTATGCAATGAAGTGTGCTCAAGGTAGCCAAAAGGCTTGGTGTCACTCAAGGCTCCACTTCAACCTGCAGCTTCGCCCCTCCTCACCCACTGCATCTACAGGCAGCCTACAGGTCCAGGAACTGCAATCAGCATCTACTTGATAACACAAGTGTTCATTGCATTTGAAAAAAAAGGGAACCCTTTCACCCTTCCTACAGACACAACAGTGTTTTTATCTCACGCCCTTGAAGCAATTTTAAAACAGGCAGTTCAGTTTCACTGTCTGCGAATCTGTACTAACTTTTATCTAGTGCCAGTTCAAACCAGACGCATTACATTGGATCCGACACAGCTTTGTAATTGGGCATTTCCTGTCTGGTTGATTTGTGCACAGCTTGTTGGCGGTTTTGGATATAGATGTTAATAAGGGCTCAACTGGTTCAGTTCTGAAAATTTCGAAGTTAATTGGCAGGCATTTCCTACTAGGTCACCCTTTGTGATCCTGGGCACATCAGTTTTTCCTTGTGTCCCGTTTTGCAACCAGATAAGAGTAATAAAAAAACAGATATAATTTAACTAATCTTCTCAGACTAAAAACAATATACAATTTGGTATACAGTTCCCATCACTATAGTCACCCATATTATATAAAAATATCTAGGTACTTTTAGTAACGCTCAAAGCATCTAAATTTCATTGTGGGCTTGATATTGAGGGGCAATAATTAATTTCTATTTAGTGCTTCATACCGCAATTCTACATTTTCCACATACAGTATACAAAATGTAAACTAGCACACAATCAACCACAAATTATAATTTCACTCTACTCCACATAACTCCACTCCATGCCACATAATTCCACTACATTCCATGACACATAATTCCACTCCACATATTCTACTCAAATTCATGCCATATAATTCAACTACACTCAGCACAACTTAATTCAACACCATGCCACACAATTCCATGCAACAAAAATCTACTCCACACTGTATAATTCCATTCACAGTCACATAATTCCACACCACTCCACATAATTCCAGTCCACACAATGGCACTCTTTGTCACCCAATTGCACTCCATGTCACACAATTAAATCGTAATTGTAGTTGTATTGATATACTATCCATGACAAGGCGTTGAAGCGCTTTTCGGCAAGTAGCACACTGCTGCAGAATGCAAAGTGAATTAATGGTGGAATAGTATAGGGAAATATAAGTTGTTAATTGGAGTGGTGGACATGTGAATATGTTAGTTGGAATGAATAGGACAAAGGAGGGATAGAGGAAGGAAGAGTCTAGAAAGTGGTATTTGGGAGATCATAATAGTAAAATGAGGTTTGGGATGAGTGAAAGGAGGGATAGAGGAGGGAACAGTCTAGAAAGGGTTATTTGGGAAATCCTAGTAATAAAATGAGGTTTGTGATGAGTAAGAGGGTGGAGGTAGAGGTTATACTGAAAGATATCTAGGATGAGAGTGGTGAACTGGGGAGAGGTGATTATTTTTTTTTTGTATTTCTACAGTGGGAATGAACTGGAGAGGGGTGATGACTTTTTTTTGTTTGTCTTTATTTCTACAGTGGGAGTAAACTAATCAATATATAGATACATAACCACATAAAAAGGTATACATTTATGTGGAAAATAATAAAGAGATATAAAGCTATGTAATATAAAGTCCCATATGTACATGCATGGATACATATTTAAAAACTCAGACTTTCAAGTGTTGCTGTATATAAAGTTAATTTATTCATTTATGTTATTCATTATTTTTGGCAATTTTATGTTCTTCTTTATTTTTGTATTTATTTATTTGCTTATTTATTTATATTTATTTATTTTTATTGTATATTTTTCCATTATTTCAATAGTGAAGCACTTATAGATACGATTGTTATGATCACATTTACACATTGAATTAGATAAAATAAAATAAAAACAACACCCATTAGCATATAATCAAATAACTTATATGTAACCTATGCAGTGAACGATATACATGTTAAGCATTAAATAATATACATATATATTATAACCATTAGTAATATATATATTTGTTAAGCAGACCTATAAGAATACCTATATATTTATAAACCATATGTAGTTTATACATTTGCACAAGAAATGTACATATCTAAATACATATCTAAATACATACATGTAATCAAATTATACATGTTTACATATACAAGGATATGTTGTACATTTGTGTTTTGAGTATGGTGGTCTTGTCGGGAAGAGACAACTCATGAGTGGTTTTCTGAAGATAAGATTGTTTTCTGTGGATCATATGTTTGGGGGTAATGAATTCCATAGTGTGGCTGCTTGAACAGAGAAAGTTGGACCACCCATGTTTTTTTTCTTGTATCCAGCGGTTTTGAGGCAGGGTGCCAATCGGGAGCAGAGGTTCCTTTGTTCTATGTATTTGGTGATGATTGTATTCCTGATGAAAAGTGGTCCTGTTCCATGTATTGCTTTGTGGGTGATACAAAGATGCTTGAATCTGGAACTTTTGGCAACTGGTAACCAATGTAGGGCCCTCAAGGCAGGGGAGATGTGGGTTTGTGACTTTACATGTAGGAGTAGTCTGGTGACAGAGTTCTGAATTTGTAGCAGTCTTTTCATAGTTTATAAAGGCCTGTGATAGAGGCCATTGGTGTAATCAGGTTAAGACAGTACACGAGAGATAGTGGATTGGCCCTTGTGTGGAAATCCTAGGTGGTGGAAGATGCATCACAGAGTTTTCGTAATAATGACGCTTGATCTTGCTAGCTTATCTCTTTGGACATTCATTGATAGCTTGCAGTCTATTGTCATTCCAAGGATTCTTACTTCCTTGGATACTTTAGGAGGTAGTCCCAGATCGTCAGGTCAGGAGCTGAGTGGGTCATAATTTTTCCAATCACCACATGTGAAAATATTCAGTTTGAAATGGCTCTATGTCATCCTCTGATCAATGGCTCAGAGGCAACTGAAGAGTTTTGAGTTTCCAATGTTTTTGGGGCTTTCCAGTTTAAGAAGTATTTGTGTGTCATCTGTGTAGTTATGCCTGAAATTCATTGATCATTGCTGGTAATGATTTCATGTAGATGTTGAAAAGCACGGGTGAGATGATAGAGCCCCGAGGGCCCCCTGCTTGGAAGTCGGAAAGTATGGAGTTGCAATACCAACAGGTTGGATAGTCCAAAAAGGGCTTTTATTCAGGCTGGCTATCCACCTGATTAAAAACAGAATAAGAGTGGCAGCCTACTGACGTAAGGGTTCAGTACAGCTATGCTCAACTCTGACGGTCAGCCTGAATAAAAGCCCTTTTTGGACTATCCAACCTGTTTTAACCACCATTTCTATTCTACATCTACACCACTAAGGCCCTCACACGCACTGCACCAAACGGCTAGGAACAAAAGATCTCCGCTAAAGAGCCCCTTTTATGGGTGCCTGTCGGGTATTGCAGCGCCGACCCGACGAGGAGCAGGTCCATATCAGAATACAAATGCAACAACCAATAAGAAACCTATATAAATTTAAATAGCATGTTAAAACATAAGGGCCTGTCCAGGTGTAAGGGGAGGGCTCAGGCCTGCTCAGATGCCTTTGGGCCAATCACTAGAGCACAAACTGGGGTGCAGGGGACAAGGAGGTGCTCCTGAAGTCAGAATCCTCTTGGTTACAAACAAGCTCAATACACAATTTGTAGTTCCTCTTCAACCCTGCAGGTAAGGCCCAAATCTAAAGCAACTAAATACTGCTTTTTGCATGCTTAAAAACCAATTTTTGTACCCAAACAAGAGTGATAAACACAATTTAAACCACAAAACAGTTTAGGCAGTCTCTTAAAAGCACTCTGGTTAAGCTTAGGGAGTACTTTGCCTTTTTAGCTTGTAAAGGGGGCGGCTGTCTTCTAATAGCCTTCTCACAGTTGAGGGTAAGAAATTTATGTTTTAAAGGTACAAATTGCACAGACGGTAAGAGATAAATTTGAACAGTCATGGGTAGAGGAAAATAGCAGTCCACAATTCCAATCCATGCCACACAATTCCACACCACGCAATTCGATGACTCACAATTCCACTCTCCATGTCACACAATGCCATGCCACACAATTCCACATCGCTCCACACAATTCCCTGCAAAATAATTCCATGCCGTGCCACATATTTCCGGTCTCAGGATGCTTGTTTCCGGTCCAGGGAAGACATGGCTTGGCAGTTCGGGCTGGACTGTTCCCATGAGGCACAGGGTCAAGACTGATTTGCATGTAGCTGTGTCTGAACTGGGGTGGTGAAGTGAGCTAAAGAACGATGATGGATTCAACCCAGATCTGTGACTGGGGGTGAGTGTCTGAAAAGTTTCAGCGCACCGTCCATCATCTCCTTGTGTTTGCTTTGTTTGCCCTAAGTTGGCAGGGTATGCCCAGACGTGGGTCCCGTGCTCACTTTGCCACTGGATTCAAGCTAGCCTGGCTGATGAGGGCTGTTAGCCCGAACCCGGTCTCAGGATGCTTGTTTCCGGTCCAGGGAAGACATGGCTTGGCAGTTCGGGCTGGACTGTTCCCATGAGGCACAGGGTCAAGACTGATTTGCATGTAGCTGTGTCTGAACTGGGGTGGCGAAGTGAGCTAAAGAACGATGATGGATTCAACCCAGATCTGTGACTGGGGGTGAGTGTCTGAAAAGTTTCAGCGCTCCGTCCATCATCTCCTTGTGTTTGACATATTTCCACTCCACAGCACATAATTCCATGCCACATAATTCCACTCTACTGCATATTATGTTATTTTATACTGATTTTATCACCCAAGAGGGTATCCAAATGCTGGGGCCAGTGTGTATGTTTGTGGTTCCTAAAGTGCTTATACGAAGAGCCAGGTCTTCAGCTTTTTGTGGAACTCAAGAAGTGAGGAGGAGGCTCTGATCTTTTGAAGCAGCTCGTTCCATGCCATATAGTTCCATGACACATAATTCCACTCCACTCCTCATACTAAAACGCCGTGCCACATAATTCCACTCTACGCCACACTCCATGCCACACAATCCCATGCCACACTACACAATCCCACAACTCATAATTCCACTCCACACCACTTATTACCACACCACATAATCCACTCCATTTATTTCCACTCCAATACATGGCACATAATTTCACTCCATTCAACATAATTCTAATGCATACCACATAATTCCACTCCATTCCATGCCACATAATTCAGCTCCAATCAATGCCAATCCACACAATTCCACACCATACCACACAAATCAACTAAACAACACATAATACACACTACATAATTCCATACCATGCCACTTAATTCCACTCAATGCCAAATAATTCCACTGCATGCCACATAATTTCACTCGACACCACACAATTCCATGCCACACAGCACAAATATACACCACACAACACAATTCCACCTCACATTATTCCACTCCATGCCACATAATTCCACGCCAAATACTTCTGTGCCACATAATTCAGTTATACATACTTTTACTCCACAATACATAAATCCACTCTACTCTACATAAATTCACCCCATGGCACATATCACGACTCCACGCCACATAATTCCATCCTATTCCACATAGTTTCACTACAGTTCATGCCATATATTTCTACTCCATATAATCCTACTCCACTCAACCCAATACAAAACTAGACCACACAATTCCAAATGACACAATTCCATGTAACATAATTCTACTCCATGTCACCTAACTCCACTCTACACCATGCCACATAATTTCACACCAGACCACACCACATTTCACCCCATGCCTTTTAATTCGACTCCACTCCCTGCTACATAATTCCATTCCACACCACACAATTCCACATCTCACAACTTCACTCCATGCCACACAATTCAATACCAAATAATATCATGCCACAACACATAATTCCACTTCACGGCATGTAATCCCATGTCACATAATTCCACTCCACTTCATGCCACATAATTCCACTCTACTATACATAAATCAACTCCACATAATTTCACTCTGCAACATAATTCCACTCAAGGCCACACAATTCCACTCAAGGTCACATAATTCCAGTGCACATATTATCAATCCACTCCACGCCACATAAATCCACTCCATGCCACATAATTCCATTCCATATATTTCCAATCCTCTCCACCCACATAATACCACTCCATGCCACACAATTACACTCCACTCAATGACACACAATTCCATGCCACATACTTCCACTCCATGCCACATAATTCCACTCCATGTCACATAATTCCATGCCACACAACATAATTCCACACCATCCTGCATAATTCCATGCCACTTAATTACACTACACTCAATGCCACATAATTCCACTCGACATAATTTCACTCCATTCAACCCAGCACAACCCCATGCCACACAATTCAACACCATACAATTCCACACCGCACATTTCCATCTCACACTACATAATTCTAATCCATACTACATACTTTCACTCCACACAGTGCCACAAAATTCCATACCACACCACAATACATAATTCCACACCACATCACATAATTCGAAAACAGTTTAGAAACAACAAAACAGAGTACCCATGAAAGAATTAGCACATATAACATCAAGAGGCAATAAGACAAGTTGGTCCTTTGCTTGCTTTTGCTACTCTTTAATCAATTGCTTCTTCACAAAATACAGATAAGCGCAGCCAACGTGTCTCGCCTTGTTACAGGCTTCAAACATACATAAAAATATATATAAGTCTAAAACCTATTATCTGTAGCCATGCATTACATACAACTCTATATACAGAATAAAACAGAGCCCCTGAAGGACAAACCTTTTTTTAAAAACATGCTACATCTCATCTCTTTAGACATAAAGTCATTGGGCTATAGACTTTCCATAAAATATTGTACACTTTGACAGACAAAACTATTACAGTGTAACATTTACAATTATACAAACAGTTCATAGATGACAGACATATTATGCTTCAAAGACAACCATCAATCCAGTGCAGATGTATGCCCTACGAAACAGAAGCAGAGGAACAAATACAAAGACAAGAATTGGTGACACACTTAAAAAACACGTACATGAAGACATGAACATGATAAAGGATGCAAATAAAAAGATATATTTATTTACAACATAGGATCCAGAGAGTCAGGGTGCTCATTAATATTTGTGTCCGATGTGTTCAAGGATTGAGATCCATAGGGGACAAGAGAAACACGGAGGCTAATCATCAGAGAAACACACAGCCAATGAACTGGTGTATATATAAATGCAATCCACCCTTATTCCTTTCACCTTGCAACAGTGTAGCGTGCTGTTGTGTTGCAAGTACGGTGGTTGAAAGTACTGCCAAAGTTTTACCAAGATCAAGTATCAGGTCATTTAGGTGGTTCTAGACAGACACGGTGTCGCAATTGATAAATAGATTTCCAAGAAGGCTCTAAAAGATAAGGCAGGTATATCATAAGTGAGATTAAGAGCCCGCAGTCAAACAAATGCTGATTTGGAAGGAGGAGGTGACAGTGATTCTGGTGGCACCTTTCTGGTGCAGGAGGCCATGGTTTTTGCTGTTGACTCTTCTGGCAGTAGCGCCTCCCAGTTTCCCTTCTCTCCCAGTCCCCTTTGGTTCCCAGAGCTCTCTCAAGCAGATCACCCAGTTGCGATTGACTGCCTGAATATGGGGAGGATTGAGTTGGTCCAGCTAGGATGTTCACAGGAGGTAAAGAAGGATTCCATGCTTAAAGCATATTCCAAGCACTGGCAACATTTTTTATCTCTTGCTCAAAGAAATCCTGTGATACTGACTCTGGTGATCCATTTCACATTTTGGATTTTTTGCAGGCTGGCTTCTCAAAGTAGTTGCCACCCTCTACTTCAGGTACCCATTCGATCATGTAGGGAGCCTCAGGGTGATCTTTTGGCTATTCTTCCTTTGACAAAAAGTTACTGAAAGGTTTTCAGTTGAAGAACCAGTGGCCTCTGGATCAATTCCCTCAGAGGACTTATCAGTGGTTCTGGAGGGCTTGCAAAAAGATCTGTTTGAACCTGGATCAGGTGAGATTAGCTTGGCTTTTCTTTAAAGTGAAAAGTTTGGTCACCATTACTTCAGCTAGAGAATTGTCTTCCTTAATTATCACCTATCCTAACTTTAAGTTTTTCCCAGATAGAGTTGTCATGAGGCTTGATACTAAGTTTCCTCCTAAGGTTCTCCTGATTTTTCAGTCTGTGGACAACATTCCATCTTCTTTGGATGCCCGTAGAGCTCTTTTGTTTTACTTGGAGCAGACAAAACCTTTTCCAGTCTCTCAAGGTCTCTTTGTCTGTCATGGGGCATCATGTAGAGGTAAAAAGGCATCTAACACTGTGTAGTAATGAAGTCGACGCAGGTAGGATGTAGTTTAAGATGTTTTAATGAAGTAAGTTACAAGTAGAAGAGTGCTTGTGTAGCAGCCCCACCAGGAGCAGCCTGCTTGTGTAGCAACCCATTCTCCAACTGTCACACTTCACCTCACAGGCACCCAACATTCCAATAAGCATCATCCCTCCAACATTCCTTGCAGCACACAGCACATTCACACTGGCTGAGCAGGGGGAGAGATAATGGCAGAACATTCACATGAACAGGATACTACATAGTCCCCTTTCTTATATAACAGAAGCATAAAAGTAGTTACCTGAAAGAAGATAAAACAATGTGAACCAAGAAAATAAATAAAAGAGAGGAACACAAGTGCAGCTGAAAAGATGCAAAGAAGAGAACAAAGAGGAGAGAGCAGAAAGATAGGATGGAGTATATGATGAGAGAGCAATAGCTAATTATACACAGGCAAATGAATGTCCCATCCTCCCCTTCTTTAAATTTCACTAGAATATAATACAGATGTAAGGCACAAGGAACAACAAGGTAAAGGATAGACATAAAAGCACCAATGACTACCCCCAAACACACCCACTGGCCAGACAGGCCAGAAGGAAAGACATAGCACGACACAAACTAAACACCAGCCTTACACCCAGACACACAGAGAAGTGAAGGAAGGATCTCCTCCTAAACAAGGAAGAAAGAGAATACAACTACAATGAGGGAAAGACTGGGGACAAAGGAAGACTAACAACCAAATATAGTCCAGATTCCAAGGATGACAAGAAGATAAGACATCACGAGGAGAACTGAACAAGCGAGAAAACAGAGAAGATGAGAGGAAAATACAGGAAGTATTACTCATCCTCCCCCATTTTCAAATTGACAATGTAATATAATATAAACATAACGTGGCGAGAAAATAACAGCAAAGTCTAAGTGTAGACTCAAATAAACTGTACCCCAACAGGGGATTGATAATGTAAAGGTAAGTGATGAGAAAAATGTAAGATGGGAATGACACCCTTTGGGACAACCCTCGAGTGAGGGCAACCACTAGCAAAGATGGGACTAACACCCCATAAGACACACCCTATGTAAGGGTAATAATGTACACAAGTACATGTAGATGAGTCTTAAACCCATAACCTACCCCGACATAAGGGTGGTTAGCTTATGTAAACGGGACCGACACCCATGACCTACCCCGTGACATGAGGAAGGGAAGAAAATGTCAATGGGACTGACACCCATGACCTACCCCCAGACATGAGGGTGAGAAGCTAATGTAAATGGGACTGACACCCAATGACCTACCCCTGACAAAAGAGTGGGTAGCTAAAATAAATGGGACTGACACCCATAACCTACCCCCAAAGATAAGGGTAGAAAGCAACGTACATGGAACTAAAACCCATAAGCAGGTACCCTGAGTGAGGGTAAACACAACAAGAAGCTGCGCAAATGGGAGAAAAACCCATGTGAGGAAAATGTAATGTAAGCAAAAGGGGCTGTAACCCATAGAGACAAATGTAAAGTAGGCAAATGGGGCTAAAACCCATTGAGATAAATGTAACGCAAGCAACTGGGGATGTAACCCATTGCCATCCCTCTAGTAGGGAAGAGTAAAATGTAAAGTGTGAACATAGGAAATGAGCACGGAAACCATGAGGCTATGTACCCCATGTAGAAGACCGTAGTGTGATGTGCCTAGAAATCCCACTAAGCAAATCCGTGAAGATGGGAAAAACACCCATAAAGAGAAATGTACTGTGGGGAAATGGGGCAAGCACCCATTCCCATCCCTTATGTAATGGAGAACAAAGTGTAAAGAACATACAGGCGAAATGAAACCAAGGAACAATCCCATGCAGGATATGAGCAGCAAAGCAGACACGTATCACAAAATTAAATTGAACGTAAAACAGCTCCCAGAAAGTTGTAGTGAGTATAGTCCAGGCTGGAGTAGGTAATCCAAAGTCCATGCTGACTGTAAGAGTTAGTGGTGAGCTTGTCACTGCAATCCAGTGTGAAAACGCCAGGTTTCTAATAAGCAAAGCTTGCCACTTGCCGATGGGGGTGTGCGTGTCACCAAAAAAAACACACACACACTCAAGTCAAAGTCGAGAGATTATAGTATCGACCCAGGTGCTGCAGTAGGTTTGAAAAGAATTGAAACCCACCTTTCAAGTCGAAATTAATACTTGCGACTCATCACGGCGGCATCCACTGTTCAGGGTGCTTTATACAATCACCAAACAGCATGCGGCAAAGACGTAAAGAAACCTCTGGTGCACACACTTAGGAAGAGCTCTGTAGCTTTGAGCCCGACGTCGATATTAGGCACGGATGTGGCAGTGCCTCCCGTCGGCACCGAACATTAACACTAGACTTCATCTGAAACTCAAGAAAATGGTGGCACGTATCCTCCGCAGTGCCGGGTGGCTCCCGGCACTTTGTGTATCAATGCGTCCTAGAGCAGCTCAGAAAGCTGCCTAGCAACATTGACGACGATTCCGAGGCTTCACGCGACGAGGAACGCAGGTAATGTTGCGCACGCTGCAACTGTAAAATCGTTAGGATTCCAAATTGCAAAGCAGCGGTTTAAAGGCCACAGAAGCCGGGTCTCTGATGAGAGAAACTGTGATGAGGGAAAAAAAACGACTCACCAGCCATGTCACGCTCCCACAGAAACAGACACAGAGCAGGCAAAGCGCCAAATGCCACAACTTCCATTTGATGAGGAAGAAAGTCAGTCACAACATTGCCACGGTGACAGACACGACCAAGGACAGCTAGTAGGCACCCACTAGAGCAAGTCCTTATGTTGATGAAATGCCACATCGTTAGAATAGTTATCCAGACAAACATCGTGATCCACCGCTTGCGATGTAACAAATGTGCACATTTAGGCTTCCTGCAGCTACATGTCTCCCTACATATCGATGCACATGGTGGGAGGTTGTAGCCAGAAACAGACATCCCACTGTAGAGAGAAATCACCAGCGCTGTGTCATTAGGCATGGAAGATTGTGGGCAGGGACCATTCCTCCAATTCTTGTTGACTGCATAGTTTCTTCTAGTTCCATGTTGTTTTTGAATGTCCACAGGGTCATGCAGTATGTGACTAGAAATGCGTATGCATGACCCAAAAGAATTTAAACGCTGTAGGTTGTTAGATTTGACGACAGAATCAGTGACTGTAGCATGAAATACCAAAGTAAGTAATGTTGATGAGCACAGCACGCCTGGGCTAGGGCTGTCAGATGGTGATGACACTGGTGGGGCTGAGAGGCGTAGTGCTTCATCTTTACATGTTTCTTGTTGACTTCTTTGCTTTTCTGTGAAGAACTTCTTTCTTTCTTGTAGACGTCTTTGTTGTTTTGTGTAGAACACCCTTGTATCTTGTTTGGAGTTTTTCCTTACCTGTGGATACCTCCTCTAGCACTTTGTGTTGCCAGCATCTGTAGGCTCTGTAGTTTGCTCCATCTTCAGGTCCTCCTTTTTTTTCGCTAGGTCCCTGAAATCTTGTTGTAGCACGTAGGTAGTCACCAACTCGTCGCCAAAATAATGTAGTAATGAAGTCCACGCAGGTAGGATGTAGTTTAAGATGATTTATTGAAGTAAGTTACAAGTAGAAGAGTTCTTGTGTAGCAGCCCCACCAGGAGCAGCCTGCCTGCTGCTCAGCCCATTCTCCAACTGTCACACTTCACCTCACAGGCACCCAACATTCCAATACGCATCATCACTCCAACATTCCATGCAGCACACAGCACATTCACACTGGCTGAGCAGGGGTAGAGATAATGGCAGAACATTCACATGAACAGGATACTACACACTGCTATCAGTAGATGTGTCAGGCAGACGATTGCTAAGGCCTATTCTTCCATGGAATTAGATTTACTAGGGAGTGTCATGGCAATGTCTACCACAGCAGGGTTTGCTTCTTGTGCTGAGGCAGGCAGGGTTTTCCTACAAGAGATCTGCAGAGCAGCCACATGGGCCAGTTCCAGTACTTTCCTATCACATTTCAAGTTGTATTTGTTCTTGTGAGATGTGAACAATTTTGGTGAATTGGTGTTAAAAACAGCATTTAGTTAAATGTTAAAAATATATTTCTGGTTCAGACGCATATAATTGTATCTGTTATGTTATGTTATGTTATGTTAGTTCCACTTTTATAGCGCGCGACTCACCCGGGGGCATCTCGGCGTTTTTAAAGAAACCTGACTGAGAGACCAACCGTAAGAAGTTAAAACAGGTAAGCTTTTAGTTGTTTCCTAAATGTGATGTAGGTGGAGATCTCACGAAGAGCAATTGGTAGTTTATTCCAGTATCTTGGAGCAAGGTAAGAGAAAGCTTTGCCCCCTGTACGATTGAGACGTATTCGGGGCACCTGTAAAAGGGCTAGTGTACTAGATCTGAGATTTCGGCAAGGTACATGTTTTATAAGTTTTCTTTGCAGATAGCGGGGACCTTTGCCTTTCAGGGCATTATATGTAAGACAGCAGATTTTAAAATAGGACTGCTTCCTCACTGGTAACCAGTGTAATTCTCTCAACAGAGGGCCAGAAGGAGAACCTGCCGGGCGATTCAGAATTCAGAATCTGTGGTGATCTTTTCTTTCACTTGGGTACATCCTCATGTGTGAGTAGTATGACGAGGAAGACGACCATGGGGGTGATGAACTAGTTACTTACCAGTGATCTTCATTACCCTTAGGAAAGCCCTCCTTGTCATAGTAGGATCCCACCTTTCCCCCTTCCTACAACACAAATATATTCACTTGGAAATGACAGAAGTGGAAAGGGAGGGCAGGGGTTCTATAAAAAAGAAACAATAGCTTGGCAAAGCGATTCTGTCTTGAGGCAGAACGGCCTCACATGTTAGTACTATGATAAGGAGGACATCCCTAAGGGGAATGAAGATCACTGGTAAATAGTTCATTTTTTGTGTCCATCTAAATAAATCACTATATTTTAAAGTGGTCTATTTAATAGAATACTTTGAAGTCGAATCGTGTAAGTAGCTTCTTTGTCTTCCATTCTCTGTGCGTGGAGGATCCCATGAGTCCTTCCATGAGGCTTAGCACAGAAGTGCTCTTGTTTGTCTCCTGTAAGGAGGCTCTGGTTGTGCCTCAGGCCCTCCATGGATTCACATTCCCTGAAAGGCTGCTGCAAACATCTGGCTCGCATCCACTCACAACTGATGGAGCGCTCCATGGCCCCAGGGGTGCGGTGGTAAGTGAGTGGGGGATAAGGCAGTCTTTCCTACATCATTCTTGCATGAACAGTTTTCTAAGTGCTTTCCAAGGCCAGAAGCGTGAGGTTCTTACGAGAGCTTCATGTTAAAGTGAGAACAGAGGCTCTTCACGCTGGAGGAGTGGAAGGTCACAAAATGAAAGGCATCACTTTTTTTATTTTGCCAGGGTGTAGATAGTGACTAGGTATTTTTCACTAACGTTGCCAATAATGATAAAACCTGCCCAATGCTATAAAGCACTGCATCCAAAACAAGTATTGGCAAAGCCAATAGGTCGCGCCGTGAATTATATATTGTATTTCACACTACTTTTTGTATTGTAGATTGCGCAATAAATGCGCACATATTTGTAGGGGCTATCTTTGAATGTATTTTGTTATGCTTTAAAAAATGATGTTAAAAAATGATAACTGTGGAGGGACATATATTCGCAGCAGCCATCTAGATGTTGCCATGTACCCTCTGTGTAGTAAGCATAATCTGCCTAAACCACAGTAAGTCTTTTAATGGAAAGCAAATTCGAACTATTGAATATAGCAACTTTTTAAACAGAATATAATTGTTGAATGCAGAATTACTGTACAGAAACCTCTGCAGAATTTAAAATATTTAAAAGCACAGAAGCTGAAAATGCTGCCAGAATGAGGATTTGAACCAGTGACTAGAGATTATACTGCAACCTGACCGCAACACCTTAAACCATCAGCTACCCTGATTTGGAAAAGTAATTGCACATACTCTATTGTTAACATTAAATGTTATGAGCGCAATCTGTAGTACAACTGATGTATCTGAAAGTGGCATGGCCATAATATGGGGCTTAAGGTGCAATGCCAAAGAAGTTCTTAAAAATGTAATACAATTATGGCTGTGTTCTTGGCTACAGTATTATATTGGAAAGGGGAGAATGAGCTATTGTAAATATCAACTTTTTAAATAAAATGTAATGGGTGACTGCAGATTTAATCAACAGAGGTTCTGCAACATTTCAACTATTTAAAAAATACAAACTCAAAATATGTTTCTTGACAGGATTGGAACCCACAACTATAAAGTACACAGAAATCTAAATACAACATCTTGGTCTGCTGGCCCACCTCGATTTTAAATATAATGACACGGTTTCTCTTGGTAACATTACATTTCTTGCCTAACAGTTCACTGAAGGAAGGGTGGAGTATCAGGGCCAGCCATAAATCTCGCAAGGGAGCTCCTATATCTAAAGTGGGGCCTGGTAAAACAAGTAGGAACAGTGGGGCGGGAGCTTGTGTGAGAAAAGAGCTGCACTGCAGAAAGAAGGAGCTGCAGCATGTCGGCCATGCTGGGATCTCGTGTATGAGAAGTGTGGAAAAGCAGAAAGAATACAGAGGAGCAAGGCACCATGTCGACTCCCTCATGTGAGGGAAGAGCAATGGGGAAATATAAGCACACAGTCGAGAAGAGAGTTCAATAAAAGCACAGGTGGTGGGAGAGAGGCCCACGAGGGAGAGGTGAAATCACATGCACTCTCATTGAGTGTGTAAACAAGAATAAAAAGTAGTTTACTAAACGTGAATAGTGGAAAGACACAGGTAAAGAGGCTATGCTCAAGGGGAGGGGCAGACACAAGATGGACAAGGCATGCCATCGAGTAAGCTGTAAGCAAATGAGAGTGACAATAATGGCAACCTATGGTAAGCAATAGGTGGGCTTTAAAAACCAGTGTAAGACATTGTACACTGACAAAAGGTCTTTTCCAAACCGACAGCCTGTGCTCTCTGGTAGGCTCAACAGAAAAAGGAGGAAAATAATGCGGGTACAATTTTGTGGACTATGAGGCATATTTACAAATGCATTTTGTAGTACGTAAGGTAGTAATCCTGGAGTTCTCTTTTACAGCGTCTTATATGCACATGCCATATTAATTTCCCCCAAAATATGTAAAGTGAGAATAAAATGGGAATATTCAGGGAATAGTCATGTACAATTAGCACAAAAAGAAAGGACTGTGCCTTCTTTACACTTTTTCTAATATGCAGTTGGACGTTCAGGGCCAATACACAAAGGCATGTAAGAGTAAGTAAAAGAGAACTCCTGTAGTGCTATTTTGCGTAATCATAAACGCGTTTGTGAAAAGGACCCAATGTTGATCGGAATGCAGCCAACTGATTATGCCTCCGGCTCAGTGCCTTCATTCACTTGTGAAACGAGGAGCAAAACTAGTTTGCGCCAATCTTTATATTGTAACCATAAAAAGTGCAGTCAGTTTGCTTCATACTTGGGAAGAGAATGTGACTACCTAGCACCTTTTTATCCTTTCTCATTCTACCATCAGCATGTTTGTGCAAAATAGATTTGCTCCATGATTTGCCCTGGTGTGTATTAGGAGAGACGGTATCCTTATGAGAAAAATTAAGTACTCAAGCCATGCTTGTCTGCAACAGGCAAATCTATTTATATATTGAGCCAATTATATATCATAAGTTGTATTGAACTTAGGCTTCAATACGAATATCTTGCTAACTTCATAAGAAACTGAATGCAGTTCTATGGGCACAATTCACAAAGAAAAGCTGTAAATCTGCACCATTGTAGTACTTCTATGACGAGGTGTGGAGTTTCTACTTTTGGAACTCCACACACATTCATAGTAATATGCCTGGAAAGCTGTGCCAGGTGCAGGTTTCCAGTCGTACTATTCGGCATGTCATATGACATATTCCCCATGCTCCCAATTCCCCCAATGCACATAGTGCTCGATGTACAAATTCACATTTTGTTTTATTTATCTTTCTCCGAGTGGGAAACATTTTTCACTATGGACAAAACTCTTCCCCTGCACTGCCAGCGAATCTTTCCTCTTCCGACCCTGGAAGAAGAGTAAATACACCACTTTGCTGGAGTTAAATTGCAACTGTTTCTGGGTTGAATCAGAGTTTGTGAATGAGAAAACTCATGTTTTTCGGCATTCACAAACAAATTCACAAAGGTAAATATACAAGTGTTTATTTACTAGTACATATAAGTGTATATCTATACTTTTTTTTTTTGCTATTTATCATTTTCAAATGTAGATTTACATGTGCATCTAGGTATAAACTTTCATCTCTCCCCTTCTAATCAGGGGGTGAAGCCTCTTCCAACAGGATTTACAAGAGTAAAGTTACTGCTAATAACGTTGAACATGTAGCTGGAGATCTCTGCCACTGTGGTGGAGCTCTCCCTATGGGAAAGTGTAAGGAAAATTATTAACGTTTATGATTCTTTAAGCAAATAGAAAAAAATTTGAATGGAAAATATAATCGTAAATTAATTGTGAATCTTTATTTTTCACCAAAAACTAATAAAATATGACATTAGAGCACATTAAGGGGCTGATTATGATGTCGGTGGGTCCAACACTGATGTGCCATTGGTGTCGGACCCACCGACACCTGCCATTACGATGTGACGGATGGAGTCATCGGGCGGAGGGACCGTCCACGGCGCTTCTTAAGGGCTCACGGAGCCCGTCGGTGCGTCGGAAAGACAACATAATCCCTTAATGACGGCGGCTCTGCCATCGGGATTATGATGTCGGTTTCTGACAGCCATTCCATGTCTGCCTTTCCGATATGGAAAGGCTGTCGGAAAGCGACATTGGGGGCCACCAGCAGGGCCTCCTTACCCCCTGGCCCTCCGCTATGTGGCCTGGGGGGCATCTTTGGTGCCCCCCCTTAACATCCCTGCACCTTGTGGCAGGCACAACGTGGTGCCTGCCACACGGTGCAGGGATGTTTAAAAACATCCATACTACAATGGAAGCTTGTGCTGTATGCCTATTCTGCCTGCCACACAAGCTTCCATTGTAGAATGGATGTTTCCAACCGCCCTGTGGATATCGCATTCAAATCAGGCGGTTGGAACCGGTGACCTATGGTCGGGCGGTTCGAGACCGATACGGTGTTGTCCGCCTGAAATCGTAATCAGGGCCTAAGTCATCAAATCAAATGTGCATTCAACAATTAATTATTTTAAATGCGTTGATGTAATTTATAAATAATGTTTTTTCAATAATAACAATTTAAAAAATCCCACCCTCACTAGCATTTTTATTTTTATTTAATATGAAATAAATATTGTTAAAAGGTGTGCGGTGAATGATTTAAACTATTTTAAATTTTTTGATGAAATGTGATAATTTAATGGTATTTTTCATTAAATGCATCGTTACAGTTAAAAACAATTAATAAACGATTGTACATATATATCTACATTACCTCTGGGCGGTCGGCAGTAGGTAGGTATATTTTGGAACATTTTTCTATCGGAAAAAAGTTTTTTGACTTGCCTATATCTTTGGTGTTGTTAGACGAATCGTCACGGAATTTGTTTTTTAAAAAGTGCACCAGTGATTCTTGTTGTGCATGGAAAGTTTCGTGGTGATCCATTAAGCAGGAGTCGAGAAAAAGGGGGTGTCAAAAAACATGCATTTCGCATGTTACTTTCCATTGGAACTTTAGACACAGCTACAGCTTGAACTACTGAACGGAATTACACCAAATTTGGCAGAAAGGAAAATGTTGGCCCAGGGAAGTGCCTTTTTGTGATTTGGTGTAAATCCGTTCAGTAGTTGTGGAGTTATTAAAAGAAATGTTCAATTGTTTATATAGGGATGCGGAGGACCCGCGACCCCGCTAGATCTCGTGCTGAGATATGATTGGCTGCCAACTCTTCAAACCAGGAAGTGTTGGCAGCCGTAATGGGACTCGGCTAAGTCCCACATAAAAAAGGTATTAAAAAAAAGACCCCGCAGGGCCAAAAAAGCATTTTTGTGTTTATCTTTTCACGGGAGACAAGTTGGATCCGCAGCTCCTTCCAAACATTTCAAAAAAAGAGGAGTGTGAGCTCCCACGCTTCTCCATTATTGAGCCCCCAGGTGGGCCAGGTCCCAAGGGCATATTCCCATTATTATATTTAACAAATGGGGGCTCAGCACCCCCCATGCCTTGGGGGCCGCCCCCTCCCTAGGGCTATTGAAATATAAAGTGGGGGGCCTCGTGGACCCTCACGTACCCCGGGACCACCACCTCCCCGGGACTATTTAAATTTGTAATGAGGGGCCTCACGAGCCCCCTCAGCCCCCCGGGATCACCACCTCCCCGAAGCCAAATATTATTTCTAAAAATGGGAGGGGACCGCGAGGCCCCCCTCCCGGGCCATTCTCGGCCCGGGACTGCCACCTCCCTAGGACAAGCCCTATACCATACAACAAAGGAGTGGAGCCACGTGGCCCCACTCCTAGAGCCACTGATGGCCCTGGGGATGGCCAACCCCCAGGGCTGGCTCCTGCTATGTTCCGGGGTGCCCACCCATGGGATATAGCTGTTTGCTGTGGCTTGACGTGAGCTTTACAGCTCCTGCCAGGTCACAGCAAATGATCCACTTCCAGCAAGCGAGAGCTGACAAAATACTCTTGCTTGCTGGATGCGGAGCAGAATTGCTTTCAGACACAGGGAGCTGCATGTTTACCAGCTCCCAATCTCTGAAAGCAATGCCGGCTCCTGCAGGAGGCGGGGAGCCAGCATGGACCGTGCTGGCATTCAGGCTCCCCCCACAGTCCCAGTGGAGACTGGGTGCCCTGGGGGCACCCTATAGACATGGCCAGGCCCCGAGGCAATGGGGTCCCCGGGACTGAAAACGGCCCATGGAGGGGGATGCACACTGCCCCCTCCTTCATTTGAAAAAGGCCGGGCCCCAGGTGATGGAGTCCCCAGGGCCAAAACTGGCCAAGAGAGGGGGCCGTGTGGTCCCCTCCCCATTAAACAAAATGTCAATTAAAAGGCCGAGCCCCGGAGGATGGGGTCTCCGAGGCTGACACTGCCCCAGAAAGGGGGTCCACGTGGGCCCCCTCCCCTATTACAAATAGGCAGGCACCAGGGGATATGGTCCCCCGGGGCCAAAATTGGCCCAGGGGGGTCGCGCAGCCCCCCCACCATATTAGAACAAAACATTTTTTAAAAAGGCCGTGCCCTGGCGGATGGGATCCCCGGGAACGAAATAGGCCTGGGGAAGGGGGGGACCCTTTTCCTGGTAAAATATATATATATATTTTTTACAGGTTGGCCCGGGGAAATATTTTAATTAATGGGTATTTTCGCAGTGAAACGTAAAACATACTGAGTCCATTCAAAGTGTACTTTTCTTGCTCTATGAAAAGGAGCAGGACCCCCCTGCAGTGTTCCAAACAGTAAGGCACGGACAATTCCAGCCGGGTAATTTTGGAAAACACAGTGAGGCAAGGAAGAGTGAAGGACACTTGTCCCTCACGTATGGATTTCAGGATTTCCAGGTACTGCTATGAATTGGGAATTCAGCGACAGCCTAATGATTATAGAGCAAGAAAAGTACACTTTGAATGGACTCAGTATGTTTTACGTTTCACTGCGAAAATACCCGTTAATTCAAATATGAAGGGAAAATGAATACCAGTGATTTTCTAAGACAATGAGACTTTACTTTCAAAGTGCATGTTGGGAATTGCAGTATGTCAGGACTTCGTAGAAATGTTGTAGTCCGACAAAGGCGTATAAAGCATGTAGTCATGCCGCAAATTCATGTATACGGCTCACCTGTGAACAAGGCTACTGATGTAGCTGAAACGCGTAAGGACTTACAATAAGACTGTTTCTTTGTGGAATAAAAGTACAGGTAATTCCTGAAATCTGGTCCGGCGGTCGCCAGTAGATAGTTATAGTTAGGACCTATTTTCCATAGGAAATCCGCAACATTCTACTTGCAATAACGTTGGCGCCGGTTGACGAATCTTCGCGAAAGCTTCCAACTTGTTGGGGTGCTCCGGTCCGCTCCTATCCTGAAAGTCTCGGGGTGATTCGTCAAGCGGGGGCCGAAAAAAAAGGGGGGTCCCAAAACGTGTTTTCCCCATTCATTTTTCCATAGGAACCTTTAGTCGCAGCTACAGCCCGAACTGCTGAACGGAATTACACCAAATTTGCCAAAAAGGTAGCCCTTGGTTCAGGGTCGTGCCTTTTGCTTAAATGGTGTAAATCCGTTCAGTAGTTCCTGAGAAAATCAAAAATAAAATCACATATATATCTATGGCCGCGTAGGGTCCGCGCATCCTCCCGATCACGAGCTGTATGCTAATTGGCTGTCAACACTCCAAATCAGGAAGTGTTGGCAGCCATCTTGTTCCTCGGTAGAACCGAGGAACAAGAAAGCAGTAAAAAAGTGTGCAAAACGCAAAAGGGGGCAGGGTAGAAACACCCTGACCCCTAGGCCTGCTCAGGGCCCAAAAATATTTTTATTTTTTTAAAAATCGGCAAAAACGCGCTGGGTGCGCGGATCCTGCCGATAAAAAAAAAAACGAAGCGCGGGCTCCCACGCTTCGTTCTTAATTGGGGGGGTTTATCATATTTATGATGGGGGGGCCTCTAAGGCCCCCCCCAAGCCCCGGGGATCGCCCCCCCCCCAGGGCTTTACAAAAAAAATGGTGCGGGAGGGCTCTCGGCCCTCCCGCAGTCCCGGGGACCGCCACCCCCCGGGGCTTCTTTTATTTTTAATACTATTACCTGTGTGAGGGGGGCTCCAGCCCCCCCACACGCCCCGGGGACCGCCACCTCCCCGGGGCACTAAATATTTAAATATGGGGGTCCGTTACGGACCCCCAGAGCCCCAGGGACCACCACCTCCCTGGGGCTGTGCAAGTGATGGGAGGGGGGCCGCGCGGCCCCCCTCCTGGAGCCCTTGATGGCCCTGGGGACCACCACCCCCCAGGGCCGGCTCCTGCAGTGTCCCGGGGTGCCTACCCCCGGGACACTGTAGTTTGCTATGACAGGGCGGGAGCCTCGTGGCTCCCGTCCTGTCATAGCAAACTGCTTTGGTTTTGGAAGAGAGAGCAGGGAAACCTGCTCTCGCTTCCAAAAACCAGCAAATTGCTTTCCACACGGGGAGCTGCATCTTAGCAGCTCCCCATGTGGAAAGCAATGCCGGCTCCCGAGGACGCGGGAGCCGGTGGAACCGTTGGGGGATTGGGGCTACAAGTGGCCCAGGAGGGGGGCCACGCGGCCCCCCTCCCCAAAATGAAATAAAAAATAATAATAAAAGGCCGGCCCCGGGGATGGGGTCCCCGGGGCCATAAGTGGCCTGAGGAGGGGGCGACGCAGCCCCTCCATAAGTTTTTGGGGAAAAAAGGCCACGCCCGGGGGATGGGGTCCCCGGGGCCGATTAAGGCCTGGGGAGGGGGCCACACGGCCCCCTTCCAAATTTTTCGTTTAAAAAAATATATATATTAGGGGGCAGGCCCTGGGGGATGGGGTCCCCAGGGCCAAAAAATTTGAAAAAGAAGGGGGGCCACACCGCCCCCTTCTTAAAAAACAAATTTAAAAATACCGGCTTCGTGCCGGAGGCCACGCCCTCCTTGGAGCACTTTGCAAACGCACCCCTGGCGCGTTTGCAGAAGGGGAACGAATTCCCCTTGAATACTGGGGTCCCTGGGGCCAACTAGCCCCCAGGAACCTCCAGTATGCGCCAGGGGCTGCGTTGCAGAGAGGTGTTCTGAGGCCACGCCCCTTTTACACCTCTCTGCAACGCAGCTCTGTGGCGCTTAATGGAGGTAGCTGGTGGGCTAGTTGCACCCCAGGGACCCTCAGGATTCAAGGGAGTTAATCCCCCAACTTAAAACGCGCCAGGGGCGCGTTTGCACAGTGGTAAAGGGAGGGGCGGGGCTTCAGGTGACATGTGTGCAAACAGGCCCGTGGCGCATTTTAAGATGGGGAATTAAATCCCTTCAATCCTGAGGGTCCCTGGGGCCAACTACCCCACCAGGTACGTCCAGAAAGCGCCACAGAGCTGCGTTGCAGAGAGGTGCAAAAGGGGCGTGGCCTCTGAACACCTCTCTGCAACGCAGCTCTCTGGCGCATACTGGAGGTATCTGGTGGGCTAGTTGGCCCCTAGAAACCCTCGGGATTGAGGAGGAATTAATTCTCCAACTTAAAACGCGCCACAGGGCGTGTTTGCAGACATGTCACCTCAGGCCCCACCCCCTTCCTTCACCATTGTGCAAATATTCCTCTAAAATCAGCCGAACTACGAATTCCGATTTACTCACCTGTTATCAGGAGAGACCTCAGTGCTGCATCTTTGAGCCCAGTACTGATCCTGAAAAGTAATTTTAACCGTACTTACCAGTAACTTGAATTTCCTTCCATAGGTTAACATTGACTACTTTTTGCTGAAAAAGTTTCTAAGTGTCGATTTTTGAAACATACAAATATTCCTCTAAAATCAGCAGAACTACGAATTCCGATTTACTCACCTGTTATCAGGAGAGACCTCAGTGCTGCATCTTTGAGCCCAGTACTGATCCTGAAAAGTAATTCTAACCGTACTTACCAGTAACTTGAATTTCCTTCCATAGGCTAACATTGACTGGTTTCACTTGGAAATTCTTCTAAGTGTGGAGTTTTGGAACTTTATAATATTCCTCTAAAATCAGCCGAACTACGAATTCCGATTTACTCACCTGTTATCAGGAGAGAACCCAGTGCTGCATCTTTAGCCCAGCAGTGACCCTGAAAAGTAATTCTAACCGTACTTACCAGTAACTTGTATTTCCTTCCATAGGAATCCATTGTCTGATTTTCAGCAGAAAAGTTTGTCGATTTTCACAAACTACAAATATTCCTTAAAAATCGCCTGTATGACTTAAACGCATTCTTTCAACTGTTTACAGGAGATGCACCAGTGCTGGATCCAGGATCCACCACTGAGTAAGAAAAAGTAATGATAACACTACTTACCTGCTAAGTGAATTTCCTCCCATAGGATAACATTGGTGATTCTATGTGAAAAAGTTTCTAAGTGTCAACTTTTAAAATACAATAATATTCCTTAAAAATCACTACTGTAACCAAAACGCTTTTACTCAACTGTTTACAGGAGATGTCCCAGGACTGAATCTAGGATCCAGTCCTGTGGTTAGAAAAGTAATCCATAAAGTAACTCATTGCATTTAACTAGAAATTCACATTGAGCTCAATGTTGCATTGTGTTTGAAATTGTGTTGCCCATTGCAACAACTGTAACTACTGTACTTAAAAGTATATTGCCTATTTGCAAAGTATTTAAACTAAAGTAATTCATTCTGAGAAAGTATATTTTGTAATGTAATGTATAATGTAATTATAATGTAATTTAAAAAATAAAATATCTAAAAATAAATAGTTTAAAAAATGTAGTAAATCAGTATCAAAAAATAAATATAACAATTAATACATTTAAAAATTGTCATTTACAAAACCTTTGAAATTCACTGGAAAAAACCATAGGTTTGAGGCACGTTACAGTTAGGAATTAGCATTTAAAAACCTTTGAAATTCACTGAAAAACCATAGGTTTCAGGCACGTTATAGTTAGAAATTAGCATTTAAAAAACTTTACAAATTCACTGAAAAACCATAGGTTTTAGGGACAGTTCTAGTTAGTTGGACATTGCACTCGTACAAAACCCGTGAAATTCCCCGTTATAGTTAGTTCAGCTAACTATAACTCGCGCCCCGCAATGCACTGCTGATGACGTCACATATTACATCACTCATGACATGGTCAGTGATATCACTGATGACATCACTGATGACATCTCAAATGACATCACTGATGACATCACTGATGACATCATCCACGTGATAATCTGATGCACCTCCTCACACCCTAATATAACCTTTGATACACCCACTCTAAATTACAGACTGCCATTCGCAAAACCATAGACACTCCAACACCAATAACTACATACCCACTCACTGATTCTTAGGTCTACACACACATCCACTCACTCACCCGTACAGTCACTCATACTTACGGTCACTCAGTACAAGACTATCATATGCACTCATACTCCTATATAGACACTCAAATACCGCCACTCATCCATAGAGGTACTCACACACCTAGTCAGTCATGCAAATAATTAAACACACTGCCATTTACTCACCTATACAGTTATACACACACCAGCTCACTTACTCATACAAATACTAGCACATTCTTACGCTCTTATACAATCACTGATACAAGCACACACTCATCCATACAGTCACTCTCACAATCACACACTCGCTTATAGCTATTTATATACCCCAACACACATATATACTGCCTTTCACATATGTAGTTACTGACACATGTACCACTGGGACATACATTCACTCACTAACACACTCTTACACACACTTACCCACACATACAGTCTATCACAGATGCACTCTTCAAACCATCCACCCAGTGAATCACCCACTCACACATCTATGCACAGAGTCGCACACACCCCACCCACACAAACACTCAGGCACCCATACAGATACTCAGACAACCAATCAATAACTCATATAGACACTCATGTAGCTATTCACAAACCCATGCAGCCACTTACACAGCAACAAACAGACGGATACAGACATTCACCCAGTTTAGTCACTAACCCATGCATTCAGTAAGATACGTTTAATCACTCACTTATAGAGTTAGTCACGCACCTACTAAATCATCCATACAGACACTTATACACCCACTCATTCTTCAATACGCCTTTCCCTATATATATTAAAAATATTTAAACTTTACAGAAACACACAGTCACTGGATGATGTCATCAGTGATGTCATTTGAGATGTCATCAGTGATGTCACTGACCATGTCATGAGTGATGTAATATGTGACGTCATCAGCAGTGCATTGCGGGGGCGCGAGTTATAGTTAGCTGAACTAACTATAACGGGGGAATTTCACGGGTTTTGTACGAGTGCAATGTCCAACTAACTAGAACTGTCCCTAAAACCTATGGTTTTTTCAGTGAATTTGTAAGGTTTTTTAAATGCTAACTTCTAACTATAACGTGCCTGAAACCTATGGTTTTTTCAGTGAATATATATATATATATATACTTAAATTCTCATTGTAAAGGCATGGGTGGTAAAGCCATATTCGTGGTAAAAAAGATGCACGCATTGCGTGTTTCCAACCGCATTGTAAAGGCTGTTTCCTGTAAGACAAAGCTTGCTTGAATTATTGAAAAGTACAGAAGGCTCAAACCCACTTCACTTTTGGAAATTCCAAATGCAGGTTTGGTGGAAACATAATGGCTGGTATAGGCCATCTGCACAAGCAGTCCGTTGGCTATATTTCTGTCACTGCATTTTAATTTAGAACATTATACCTTCATTGGGTGGCATGTTTTAATAGCAATATAATTAAGGCTCCCTGTTTTCCGTTTTTACAGATAAATACAGACAGAAAACAATGTGTTTTCTGTCTGTATTTATTGTAAAAAGTGGATAAATACAGAACATTGTGCTTCTTTTAAGTGACTCTAAGTGCTGTCTTTGATGAATTACAGGCCAGCAGCTGAGCATATGAACAGCATGGTTAATTAAAAAACAGGATGAAATTCCTTTATATAAGGAATTTATGGTATAATGCTAATATTTACCAATGGATGTACTGCTATGTAATATTTGTCATCTTAAATAGCTAAAATACGACAGACATTGACGTATAAGTGTGTTTCTATCAGTTAAATAGATATGGAAATGTACAGTTTTATAACTTCATGTATATGCAAAACACAAAATAAATATGGATAAATACAGATAAAATGGCCAAAAAATAAATATGGATAAATACAGACGGAAATGGCCAAAAAATAAATACCATAAAACCGGGAGCCCTAATTATAATCTATCTGCCTTGAATTAACAGTTGTTAAACAGCACTTGCTAGCGAAATGTATGCTTCTATTAATCTGGAATGCATCTTAGTCAAGTTATACCTCACGAATGACACCTAAACAGGAGGACAGGTGTGTGAAATTTGAGAAATGCACTAGCCTGCTCTAATTAAGTATTCAAATAATGTGCAAAAGGAAAGGTTGCCTCTTTTATGAGAGGCTTCTCAAAAGAGGTCAGAGAAGACAATAAAGGGTGAGAGAACAGATATGCTCTGTAGTATTCATCCCCTCGAGCCAGTACTTAATTGTAAAAAAAAAAGAAATAAGGGTCAGGGCCCTTGTCAGAAGGCCACTGCAGCTTGCACCACCCACTGCCCCCATTACTGCTACCAATGACAGTATCAACACAACTTATCATCACACTCATACGAGTGTAACTATTCAGACTTTAAATATACAGTAAAAATGACTAATACATGCCGCCCAAGCTATTCTTATAGCTTTGGGTGGCAGGTATTAGTGATTTTAATGTATATTTAATTATTAAGCAAATGTTCTTGTGCTCCTCACAAAATTAAACAAACAGCCCCACCAAGTGGCAGACTGTCATAAGAGCCGGTGTTGACAATAAGGTGCCAGTGCTGAGCACCAGAAACCACCAGCTCAAATTAAGCACCTCCAGAAATCTGTAAATATCCAAACATATTAAAACCTGCACGTTATGCAAGACAAATTGCAGTATCATATCTGCTCTATTCAGTGTAGTGTCCTTTGATCCGTATGAATAGTCTTCATCCAAAGGGATTAATGGCAGAGTTCTACCATCAGCAGATATTTGTCTTAATTATTAGTAGGGTAAGTTTGCTTTTAGGTTTTTTGTAGATTAACAACCGATATGTACGAAAAAAATCTTGGAAACCTTCTTCCAATTGCCCGATGGAGTAGTGTCTGTTACAGGAAGAGCACTACACCGCCTGCCCTATTTAGAGTGCATACTGTGATGTCCTTTTACTGTTTAGGGCCAGAAAAAACAAGCAATGATTCCCACACCCAAATAAAAAACTCCCTGGGTGTGGGGGTCATTAGTTATTTGTTGTTCAGTAATAAAATCCTACTTTAGGAGTTAATTATTGAAAAGCAAAAACTTTAGTAAAGTTTGGTGAAGTGTTATCAAAACCAGCTGCAGCACTCCACCAAACATTTTTTACCTTGACAAGGGCCACAGAGATAAACACTTGGCTGGCGGTGATCTCTACATTTGGTGGGTGGTGGTCCGTCAGGGTAGCGAACGCATTGTCCTCCGCCACCCTGACGGACTGTATGTACTCTGTCCACCAAACTATAAACCTTTCCCCTTGGTTATAAACCCAGCCATGCAAACCCTTTTAAACTGACCCAGAGAGAGCTCAGCAGACAGCAGCATTGATTAGAGTGATATGTGTACTGTTTTCTATGAAGTGTCGGAAGTTGTTTCTGTAAGAACATGGTTTAGTGTTCTGACGGGCTCAAGGAACTGCTGTTCCCAAGACCATCTTTTCGCACAATAACTTCTCTGCTTCCTTCTTTTTCAGTAGTAATTGGATGTGGTCAGTCAACACGAGGAAGCTAAGGTAATTGTGTTCTCTATGAATACCTCATAACATAAAATAAAGCCTGAAGCCTACTTCCTTTCTCTCCAACCGGAAATGATTCCGTAGCATACACTTCGACCAGTGTAATTTTAAACAGATGCCCAATAATATCAACAATCGTAATGTGTACAGAAAAGAAACAGCAAGTGAACAATTATATGCCACAAATGTCCCATTGCTGTGTAAAGAATGCACATATCCACAATAAATCCACAATTTGTATAGAGCACTAAGAACACATGAGGGTGTCCATGCGCTATAGGTACTGCCTCTGTCTGCGCCTTGATCCTGGAGTACAAACCGCTGTTAAATGGCTGTCAGAGCAGATGTGAGGCGCATAGATAAGCATGGGGAATGTTTTTGCTTCCAGCACAGTATAAGTTCATGAGATAATGCAGTTTATTCAGAGGCACGCGATGCAAACTAGGCGATGGCACGTGTCAACATCACAGACCCCGAACATGAAACGCATTAAATTGAAAATACTATTTACACTGCCATAACATTCATTATTCAACAAATTCATTCCGCATTTTCAGGATTTTCCATTCATTTTTCCATGACACATGACTCTTCGGGGCATATTTACAGGGAAAGTGGCGAAGCGTGTCCTTCACTTTAGAAATGCAGGACTGCACCATATTTACAAGAATACGGTGCAGCCCTGCGTTCCCCCCTGCGCTGGTGCTAAATGTAGCTGTCTAGTGCCAACACAAGCACCCTTGCACTATGCAAGGGTGCCTGCGTTGAGGAGAGTGATTGTTTATGTGCAGGAGGGTGTCCCTTCCCGCACATAAACAATCTTTAAATAGCGTTTTGTAACTTCTATGTGTGCTGCTTAATGCAGCACACATAGAAGTTGAAAACTTCATTTTTTTTAATGATTGTTTAAGTGGAGGAAGGGACACCTTCCTGCACATAAACAATCATAGGCATTTTGCTGTTTCCATGTGTGCTGCACAACGCAGCACACATGGAAACAGCAAAAACGAGAAGAAATTAAACATTTCTCTTCATTTCGCCTGTTTAAGACCAGGTTTTCCCTGGTCTTAATTTTGGCGCTGCCCCATATTTACACCACCCTTGTAAATATGGGGCAGCATCAAAATCAATGGGTGTTGCGGTGGAACGCCCACAGCAACACCCATTGTCCTCCCCTTTCACAGCATGAAAGGGTGCCTTATTAACAAGGCAGCGATAAGCAACTTTAAGTGGCTTAACGCTGCCTTGTAAATAAGGCAAAGCCGCTATCGCCACCACAACGTCCAAAAAAGTGACATTGTGGTGGCGATAGGTAAGTGACGTTGTGGTGGCGATAGGGGCACTGTAAATATGCCCCTTCGTGTGAAACTTTGAGCATCCATCACCATCTGCACCTTTCAACACTAGGAAGTGATAATGGCTTCAGACTATTGCACTTTAAGCTCACAGGACCTCATTTATGGGGATGTGGCGTAGGGCAGCGACGCAAGTCTTCCTGCTCTGCCCTACGCCAATGTGAAAGGGCAGTAATGCACCGTATTAATGAAATGCGGGGCATTCCTGTCCTTTGCCCCTGCGCTTGTGCACAATTTTCTGCCTAACGCCAATGCAGGCACCCTTACACCATGGTGCAAGGGTGTCTGCATTGCATGCAGGATTGTTTTTGTGCAGGAAGGGACACCTTCCTGCACAAAAACAATCCTGAGAGTCATTTTCATCTTTCTATGTATCCTGCAGACTGCAGCATGCTTGGAAAGAGGAAAAAATGAGGAGAAATACAAATATTTCTCCTCGCTACACCTGCTCTGGGGAGGCGTAAGGTGCCCCAGGTTTACGTGATTAAGTAAATCTGGGGTAGCATCAAAATCTATGGGTGTTGCGTGGGAAAACCCACTGCAACGTCCATGGAATGCCATCCATGGAATGCCTCCTGGGCGCAGAGTAAGGCAACGCAGCCACTTGCACTACTTTGTCTTACTCCATATCTATGAGTAAGACAAAATATAAAGGCACAGAGTGGCTTTGCGTGGTCTCATAGCTATGATTGAGAGGCTTGTGCCGCAGAAGCGACAAAAATAGTGACACTCCGGCAGCACAGGCCTCTCATAAATAAGCCCCACAGGCTTTACATCTACTAAACAGTTTTGTTATGTTCCTGTATTTCGTAGAGTACACTCTCCCACTGGCAAGACCTTGTAGTGTGATGAGGACAATATAGCAACAACATGGAGTCATATTTTCAGGATGCGTGGAATCAATAGACTGTGTTATGCTAGGTTAAGACGTTTCCATTTGTACAACACACAATTTGCTAGGGGGTTGGCACTACACCACTTTAAGTAGTGCAGGAGTGGCATTCCAGTTCAAGAGAATCCCATCACAAACCGGAACCTTCTAAAGTTTAGGAAGATATGCTATTAATAGCCTGAAAGGATATGTTCCTCTCTTCATTGGTGAATGTTCATTGGTGTGTGTAAGCAATGCTATAAGAATAAAGTGTATAAAAATCCATTTCACTGGACGGTATTTGCCTGTAGATTAGTCAACCATTAGTGCTTAATTTGTAAATGAATGAGTGCCGGTGCCCAACGCTTAGCTCAATAATGCTCGGCCAGAGCAATTTCATGTCAGCGCGCAGAATACAAAATCTGTGCTACTTTCAGTTCACCTGAGTTTTCTTAAATCCACTACCAGACTTCCCCTACCTGTTATCTCACTTTTTTCAGGTTGCTGCTTTCTCCTTTTGTTATGTTTTTTCCATCTTTTTCTTCCTCCATCTTTCTGTTTTGAGATGGGTTTTTCTCTCTTGCTCTCAGGAAATGCCTGATGCAGAAAAATAAGTGCTGGTCCCCAAAAATAAGTGTTGGTGGCCCCAACAGCAACCACCAGCTCAAATTAAGCACTGGTTATCCTCTAAAACTCTACTCTGTTTTTCAATTTGGTGGGTTGACAAACCTAGCTATAGTTACCACTCATGGATGCTGACACAGTCTATAGTTTTTTTTATTTGGCTAGGACAGTCCGTTGATTTATATGCCCAACTTCAAATTACTATGACTCGCCACTCTACCATGCACAGTGTTCTGACAAATGATGCCATTTGAGATGTCACAAGTGTTGTTATGAATGTTATGTTTTCACGTGGTATAAGTGATGTAGTATGAAAGGGTATAAGCAGTGCATCGTAAAGGCACGGCCTTTAGTTATTACAGTGTGGCAAGAGAGTTGACAACACTGTGTATGGAAGGTTGTGAGTTATAGTAATTTGAAGTTGGTGTGCAAATTATAAATTTAAGGTATAACTATAACTTTAAGATTTCCAATTTTTGTGTAGTTTGAGTTTGGTTTGTATAGAAAGAATAAATAAAGCTGCAGTAATTTAAAGGTTGTGCAGAAATGATACATTTAAGGTTTAAGAATAACTTTATAATTTCTAGTGTTTGTGTAGTTTAAGTTTGGTTTGTATAGAAAGAATGGAAAAAAATCCTAACTATAGCTAAGCTTTAATCTTTTTTAACTGAATTTCAATTGTTATTAAGAGATTCAAATCATAGAGTGTAATGTTGTACAATGGAGTGTTGTACAGTGGAGTAGACTCAAGTGGCATAGAGTTGAGTGGCACAGAGTCGAGTTGCATAGGGTGGAGTGGCATAGAGACGAGTGGTGTAGAGTGGAATAGAATATAGAGGAGTGGCATAGAGAGGAGTGCAATAGAGGGGAACAGTGTAGAGTGGATTGGCATGGAGTGGTGTAGAGTCGAGTGGCATAGATTGGAACAGCGAGGAGTGGAGTGGCGTTCAATGGTGTGGAGTGGAGTGCCAAAGAGTGGGGTGGTGTGAAGTGGAATACCGTGGAGTGGTGTAGAGTGGCACTGCGTTGAGTGAGGTACAGTGGAATAGCATAGAACTGGGTGGTGTACAGTGAAGTTGCGTAGGATGCAATGTTATAAAGTAGAATATAGTGGCATAAAGGGCAGTGGTGCAGAGTAGATTGCTACAGAGTGCAGTAGCTTAGAGTGTATTGGTTTTGAGTAAAGTGGTGTAGAGTGCAGTGGAATAGAGGGCTATGGTATAAAATTGAGTGGCACAGTGTGGAGTGATGTAGAGTGGATTGGGGCCGAGTGGAATAGAGTGGTGTAGATAGCAGTGGCATAAAAGTGGAGTAATGCAGAGTAGAGTGCATTGGCATAGAGTAGAGTGGTGCAGTGGCATAGAATGCAGTACAGTGGATTAGAGTGCACTGGCATAGAGTGCACTGGTTTACAGTGAAGTCATGCAGAGTAGAGTTTCGTAGAGTGCAGTGTCGTAGAGTGCAGTTACATAGAGTGGTGCAGAGAACAATGATGTAGAGTAGAGTGGTGCAGAGTAGAATAAAGGGCATAGAGTGCAGTGACGTAGAGCGCAATTGTGTAGAATTATGTAGTGTGCAGTGGCATAGCGTGCAGTGGCATAGCGTGCAGTGGCATAGAGTGCAGTGGCATAGAGTAGAATGTTGCAGAGTATAGTGTCATAAAGTACAGAGGTGCAAAGTAGTTGGCATAGGTACAGTGGCGTAGGGTGCATTCGTTTTGAGTAGAGTGGTGTAGAGTGAATTGGCATAGAGTGCAGTGGCATAGAGTGGTGCAGGGTAGAATGCAGTGGTGTAGAGTGGAGTGGAATAGCGCAGAGGAGTGTAGAGTGCAGTGGCATAAATTGTTTCAGAGTAGAGTGGAGTGGAGTAGTGCAGGGTAGAGTATAGTGGTGCAGGATAGAGTGCAATGGCATAGAGTAGTGTCATAGAGTGCAGAGACGAAAAGTAGAGTGGCATTGAGCAGAGTGGCGCAGCTTTGAATGCAGTGGTGTAGAGCAGAGTAGAGTGGCATAAAGTGCAGTGGCACAGAGTGCAGTGGCATAAAGTAGATTGTTTCAGAGTAGAGTGAAGTGGCGTAGAGTGGAGTGGTGCAGGGTAGAGTGGAGTGGTATAGTGTAGTGGCGTAGAGTGCATTGGGATAGAGTGCAGCATTGCAGAGTGGTGTGGAGTGTGCAGAGTGCAGTGGCAAAGAGTCCAGTGGTGCATAATAGAGTGGAGTAGACTCCACTGGCCTAGGGTAGAGTGTTGCAGAGTAGAGCAGAGAGTCATAGAGTGAAGTGGCATAAAGTGCAGTGTCAGAGTGCAGTAGTGCACCGTAGAATGGTGTGGCGTAGTAAACATTGGCATAGAGTGCAGAATAGTGAGGAAGAGTGTTGCAGAGTAGAGTGCAGTGGCATAGAGTAAAGTGGCATAGAGTTCAGTGGCAGCGAGTGCAGTGCTGCAGATTAGAGTGTCATAGAGTGCAGTGGTGTAGAGTAGAGCGCCGTAACATGCAGTGGTGTAGAGTGCAGTGGTGTACAATGGTGCAGAGTAAAGTGACATAGAGTGCAATCGTGTAGAGTAAATTGGCGTAGAGTTCAGTGGCATAGAGTAGTAGAGTATAGTGGCATACAATGCAGTGGTGCAGAATAGGCTTAGCATATAGTGTAGAGGCATACAGTGTATTGGTTCTGAGTAAAGTGGTGTAGAGTGCATTGGCATGGACTGCAGTGGCGTGGTGTGGAGCGGCATTGTGTGGAGTGGCACAGAGTGCAGTAGGGTGACGTAGACTGCAGTGGCAGAGTAGACTGTTTCAGAGTAGAGTAATGTGGCGTAGAGTGCAGTGGTATAGAGTATAGTGTTGTAGAGTGAAGTGGTGCAGAGTAGATTAGAGTGGCTTAAAGTGGATTCCCGAAGACTGCAGTGGTGTAGAATTCAGTGGTTTAGAGTTCAGTGGCCTAGAGTTCAGTGGCGTAGAGTGGCATAAAGTAGAGTGGCAGAGAGTATAGTGTTGCAGAGTATACTGTTGTAGAGTGTAGTGATGTATAGTAGAGTAGCGTGGAGTGCATTCGCGTAAAGTGGAGTGGCGCGGAGTAGAGTGGTATAGAGTGCAGTGGCACAGAGTAGAGTGGCGTAGAGTGCAGTGGATCAGAGTAGAGTGGCGAAGAGAGCAGTGGAATAGAGCACAGTAATGCAGAGTAGAATAGAGTGGCGCAGAGTGCAGTGGTGCAGAGTACAATAGAGTGGCATAGAGTGTAGTGGCGTAGAGTGATTTGGTGCAGAGTAGAGTGCATTGGTTTTCAGTAAAGAAGTGTAGAGTGCATTGGCATAGAGTGCAGTGGCATGTAGTGTTGCAGAGTAGGGTAGCATAGAGTGAAGTGGCGCGGAGTGGTGTAGAGTGCAGTGGCAAAGAGTGCAGTGATGTAGAGTAGAGTGGGGTAGAGTGCATTGGCATAGAGTAGATTGGAGTAGTGAAGAGAGGATAAAGTGGAATGGTGCAGAAAAGAGTGCAGTAATGCAGTGTGGAGTGGAGTGGCATAGTGTGGAGTGGAGCAGAGTAGAGTCCAGTGGTGTGGAGTGATGCAGAGTAGAGTGGGGTGGGGTAACGTGGAGTAAGCATTGTATGGTAGTGCACTGCCATTACAGACAACACATCTTCAATTGAAATGACCATTACATGTGCACTCACATATAGTTTTACTGATAAAAGTATACAGCACACAAACAATAATGTGTGGAAATGTCTAAACCCAATCTATTGATTTGTCAGCACAGTTCATTTACAGACTTTTAAATTTAGTTGAGTGCTAGAAAAAAAAATGACATCTGTACAGCCTTCCTCAAGCAGACCCCACTAGCCAGCATGATTGTCACATACATCCTCTTACTTTGAAGCCAGAGAAAGAAAAATAAGCACCAAGCTCCATGGAAGACACAGCCTGACATTTGGCCTCTGCCTTTGAATGTACAACAAATGTGACAAGAAGAAGATCTAAAGGCCTGTTTACAGAAAGGGAGTTCATGGATGAATACAGTAAACAAGGTTTGGGCAACGGGAGGTATGAACTTGAGCTGGGGAGCCTAAAGCAAATACAGCCAGCAAATAGAGAGCCAGAAAATGTGAGTTACAAACCGCAAAGCTAATGGTGAGCAATGGGGGGAATGTATTCGTAGGTCAACTTTCTGAATGTCCCCAAGATGTTTCTACCTATCTGGTAGGCTGCGACCAAAAAATAACATCATGCTCTCTTCCCAGGCTAATTGACCTACAAACCTTAGCAGTTGTCAAAACAAAATGACAGCTTCTGGCATACCAGTAGAAGGCATGCTATGGAAGCTTGTGAAGCACACCTAGTGAAAATTGACCTCTAAACAAAACATACACTTTCATTAAAAAAACTATGCCTCAAAAACGAGGCAAAACTAAAACAGCTTCTGGCAAAAGTGACTGCAGATTCCACAAAGCACCTTACAGGAGCCATATACATAGTGTTGGTGGGTAGAGGCATGCAAGGAGAGACAGCTTCAAAACATACATTCTCATGAAGTTCTTCACAAGAAAGAAAAAAAGAGTCCCTAAAAGTGAGCAGGTGTGGAAGAATAGAAGGAGCCAAACACAGAGGTAGAAAAAGGATATGTTCCATGCGAGGGACTAATTCAAGCTGGGCAGCCTAAAGCAAATAAAGCCAATGAACAGAAAGCATGCAATTGTGAGTGACAAAAGGCAAAGCCAACGGTAAGCAATGGGCCTAATGCATTTATAGGTCAGCTTTCAACATGTTCCTAATATGTCTTTGCAACCAGACAACTCTAAAAAGGATTGCAATGCCATTGCATAATGTTTGTGAATGGATGGGAGCATGTTTGTTCTGTTTGCATGATAAAATAAGTTAATTTAGAAGTTACCAATAATCTCATTGAAGCACTGGTGCTTTTTGTGATTCTACTCTAAATATTGTTATTCTTTATATTCTTTTTCTTGCTAGCACTGCAATTCATTTAATATATTATTTTCTTAGGAGGTTCTTCATTCTTTTCCTCTCCATTTTATAACTCCAGTATTAGTTTTTGAGCCAGTTATTTTTTTTAATCTTGCACTGTTTGAGCTAGCTAGAATTCAAACATCAAGCCCATCTGTGATCTAGTTTAATAAATTAGTGAAATAAAGTTTATGATCACACAGATCTCATGGTTAACTAGTCAGATTTTGTACTAATGTGAAGTTTAGGGATGTCCAGTTTCAGCAAACCGTTAATGCGAGAGCATCATAGATCCTCACAATGCAAGTTACAAAGACAGAGAATAAGACATCTTTAAAAAATAATGTGATAATAAAGGTCATTAGAAATTACTACATTCATTTTTTTTTATTCTATAAATCACTTTTAATAATTGTTAGTGCATAATTTTTTTCTTTAGTTGGAGATTTATTTTTTATTTTAAACATCAGAAACATAGTTTTCATTTAATTTAATATATTTCTATTAATTAAAGTTTTAATTCAAAATTAATTTAATAGTGCAGTAGCATTTATTTTTGTTCTACATTTAAAGTAAATATATAAAATTTATTTTCATTAAATGTTTACATAAAAATGTTTGTAATATTTATTTTTGAGTTGAATACATTTTTTTTTATTTCTCCTATACGTTACCATAGGCAGACGGATCTCTGCAATTCCTTAAGCAAAAGGGAGGCAGAGACAGTTCCCATCAACCATCAAAAGCAAGCGGGTAACTCCAGGAATTACGTCCCCTGGGACACACATACACTCTTGACAAAAGGTCAGTCCTGAGCATTCCCTCCTGCAAAGCTTAGGGGAAAGGTTCTGCCAAGATCTTTTTATGCGAGGTAGTCCTTCTAGGCTGCAAGAAGGAAGAGGGACACCCCCATGCTAATGTCTACAACTGCCTTTCCATTGCACAACCATCGAAGTAATCAGGGCCTCTGGATGTGGTGCACGGGATAGTAGGTGATTATACAGTTTAGGCCTGGGTGGAAGCTGATCCTTTGCCCAGATGCAAATGAAGGTCAAACGTTCATGAGCTATTCATATAAAGTTACCCTATTACTTTAACACTAGCAAGTTCTGGATTTTCAGCATGTTGAACTATTAGAATACAGAAAATTAAACATTCAGCATACAAAATGCTTTGAGATTGGAACTATTTTACATTAAATGAGTCTACATGTTCATTCAGGAGTCCTTTTAGCTGTCTCAGTGGCTTCTACCATATTGCAGGAGAACACCCAGGATCTTTAAAGGGTGCTATGGATATCAATGGAATTATATTGTTTGAACACATCATTTTAAGGGAAGGAACCTTGTCCTCCCACCACAATTCCAGTAAACGTTTAAATACATATGCTGGCACAGGACTTGTAGACTCAGGCTTCACACAGAACATCTACTCCACTGGTTTCAGAGATGCACACTTACTGGCTTTAGACAGGTGAGCCGGAAGTGTAAGCTAAGTCATCACTCAGGGGAACTCACCTTCAGATGATACAGATGAAACAGAACTCACAGCCATTGGTGGAGATGACAGAGCTAACCAGCATATTACATAGGTCTTACAGGTGTGGACATTTAGCCAACTAAACTATAGCAAACACAAAGGCTCAGGCCTCCCGCTGCGAAGAGCCAGGTCTGGTGCAAACTATGCACAGGCTTTGCCTAAAGACACAGATCTTACAAGTGGGTACTTTAGAAAGCACAGGACTCTCCAGCTACCTAGAATGTACTGAGGCCGGCCTCACTTAGGGGCATATTTACAAGGGCTTATCACCACAGGAACGTCACTTTTTGTGACGTTACTGTGGGGAATACCCTTCCCCTTATTTACAAGGCAGCGTTAAGCCACTTAGCGTGGCTTAATGCCGCCTTGTAAATAAGGCCCCCTTTCATGCTACACTTAGGGCCTAATTACGATGTCGGGCGGACTTATGTCTGCCCGACATCGTTTCGGTACTGGGACCGGCCGACCTCCTGTCGGCGGTCCCGACCGCCCAATTAGGATGCGACCGAATGCCGTTTGGTCGCACTCCTATTCTTTTCAATGGGAGCATGTATTCTGACCGGAATGCATGCTCTCATTGTAAAACGGCGAGGTGCAGTTCATCCCTGCACCCCCTGGCAGGCACCTCAAGGTACCTGCCACAGGGTGCAGAGATCAACAGGGGGGCACCATAGGTGCCCCCTCGGCCTCCAACCGGAGGCCGTGCACCCATGGGGCACCTGCTGGGGGCCCCTAAAGTCAACTTCCTACAGCCTTTCTGTGTCAGAAAGGCCGGCACTGAAGGCTGTAAGAATCTGGCATTGTAATCCCTCGGGCGGAAAGAGCCGCCCTTGGGATTACTGAAGTAATTCCGACTGGCGAACGGGCTCTCCGAGCCCGTCGGAAGCCAGTCGTAATGACAGGTAGGATTCCTCTCTGACCGACACCATCCTAATGGGACGGTTGGAAAGGAATCCGACCAGCTGATTACGATGCGGTAGGAATGGTTCCGACTGACGGTCGGAGCCATATCCTACTGCATCGTAATCAGCCCCTTAGCATGAAAGGGGCAGGTAATGGCTGTTGCTGTGGGCGTTCCGCCGCAACACCAATTGATTTTGGTGCTGCACCCTATTTACAAGGGTGGCATAAATACGGGGCAGCCCCAATTAATTAAGACCAAAAATAACCTGGTCTTAACATGGCGAAACAAGGAGAAATTATAAATTTCTCCTCGTTTTTGCTGTTTCTATGTGTGCTGCATTGTGCAGCACACATAGAAACAGAAAATCACCATGAATGATTGTTTATGTGCAGGAAGGGACACCTTTAAAAATGACGATTTGCAACTTTTATGTGTGCTGCACAATACAGCATACATAGGAGTTACAAATCACCATTAGTGATTGTTTATGTGTAGGAAGGGACACCTTCCTGCACATAAACAATCATTCCCTCAACACAGGCACCTTTGCACTATGGTGCAAGGGTGCCTACGTTGGCGCTAGGCAGCTGAATTTAGCGCCAGCACTAGGGAAAACACAGGGGTGCAACGTATCATTGTAAATATGGCGCATCCCTACATTTTCAGAATGGCGGAGTTAGCAATTTTAGCTTAATGCCGCGCTGCGCCATTCTATTGTAAATATGCCCCTTAGTTGGGCTATCACTCTGGTGTCTCAGAACCTATAAGCTCAGGCCTCAGACAGCAGGGCAACTGTCTGGATAAAGAGAACTGACAGATATCTTAGAAAGAAATGTATTCTTCAGGTTACACCAGAAAACCGGCACACACGCCCTAGTCACAAGCAAGCTGGACTAGGAAAAGACCCTCTATGCTGAGATCAACAAAAAAGTCACGAGAAGGCTTCGGACTATTCAGAACATGGAGGCCAGAATCCCTCTCAACCTCCAATGATGCACTCACGTCACACCACACCTGAAGGAGCTCCACTGGTTCCCTTTTCAGAAACAAGCAGAACTCAAACTTCTCACCCACACTTTCAAGGCACTACATAACACTGGCCCAGCATACCTCAACAATCGCAACTGCTTTCACAAATGTTCCAGACACTTCCACTCGTCTGGACTCCTACTTGTACAAACCCCACGCATATGTAAGGCCAGATACGGTTGTCGAGCCTTCTCCTACATTGCTCCTAAAGCATTTAACGACCTGCTGCTACATATGAGAGCCTCCTCCTCACTTTCTCAATTCAGCAAGAAGCTGAAGACCTGGCTTATTGAGTAGTCCCACTAGGCGCTAGGTGTAGCTAGATGCACACCTGTTCAGTGCCAGGATACCATCCTGGGTGATAGTGCACTCTGCATAATATAGCATAACATATCATAAAACATATTGAGTGAGTGAGCCGCAGTAGCTTACACAGTAGCTTACACAGACAGAAGTTGCCAAATGGCTGTATGTCATGTATAATGCCTTCAGCTAGTCTTGGCTTTACTTGTGGCAGTCACAGCACCCATTTTACATTTATTGTAACTGTATATTTCTTCCCAAATGGGTGGAGGTTTGCCTATTCTCCTTGCTTACATTAGGGCCGATGGCGACCTTACTACACGGCTGTAAACTGCTAACTAATTAAAATGTGTCCCTCCTGAATTACATTTAAATGTATTTTTTGGTAATGGAAGATGGGTGGATTCAGTGAATTTCTTCGGCAAACACGTGCACTAACCATGCCTTTCAGAGGAGGTGCGCCCATTTTGAGTCACACCATGGTCATAGACTTTTCCCTTATAACCCATCCCTCCCCCGTCCTTCTCCTCCCCATCACAGTCGATATGAAGAAACACTTTTTATTATACTTTAAATAAATCACTGTGCAGAACTGTAGGTGACAAACATAGCTTTCAGAGACAACCCCAAGGCGGTGATACTGGAGCATAAAGGGTCGTAATAAAAGCAGCCATTGCTTTTCTATATCAAGTGCAGCCCTGCCACATACCACGCATCAGGCGTTAGACTAACGCATTTCAGTGTGGTGGTCCGCATCACCACACTGAAATGCGAAGTCACGCATTATAGCGCCTCCTTGACTCCACCGGCGCTGACCCAGAGCAGACAGAGACAAACGGGACGGAAAGCACCGCTCAAGCACTCGTGAGCAAACAGCTTCTGTACACACTAACTGTGCATAGTAAGTTTTCATGAGTACCAGGCCAGAAGTGTGGGTCGCGCCGGCCTGCGCTAGCTGCAGCATTCATTATCACAACTGCTGCCAACATAGCTGCCAAGGTTTCAGATTGCTTATGTGTGAAATTTTCAGAATTTCAGTGTAATTATGAGTGACGTTCAATGACTATGAGTGACACTTTCTCGCAAGCAAAATCCAGCAATGAAAAAGAGGGAAACATATAAATGTCAGAAATTACAACCGCTTAAGCAACGAGAAACTCTAAGATCATCTTAAAACTACTGCAAAGCACCAGCAATAGAAAGGCACTGGGACCCGGCTATACCAAACAGGACGCGAGAGACCATAATGCCTGCAAATGAGTCTCATGTTCCATAACGCCCCCTCCCCCCAAAAAAACCAGGATAGATCTTTCATGGGTGAACTGATCATACTGTGCTGAGAAGCCCCTTCACGAACAGAGGGAAACCACAATAACAAAAGCTGGGCTGGAGCTCTGCTGTCTCACGCCTCAGACCCGGAATGCATTGCTTTTCATAAGCAGGTGCAATCTGTTGCTTCCTCAATAAAGTTTTCGAGGTGGGGGGTGGCGAAGCTTTGAGCACAACTTATCCCACAATAAGAGAGACTGCTCACACATAATGCAAACATTGTATGAACATCAGGCCCCAAGCTCTTTCCTGTAAAGCTTATCTTAGACAGATCGATTTGTTAACGTTATATAAATGTGCCACATAAATTGTCGGAAAAGTCTTTCTAACAGAAATACCAATGTGGAAATGTTTGCAATTCTTGCGAAAATGTAAGGTTTTCAAGAGACCTACACAAAGGCTCCGAAAAATCCCTTTATAAATTTGCGCAAACATGCTTGGAACATTATTATCACGCATCACTGCCTGAAAGCGTGCTTGCTTGAAACAGGGCAGCAGGCAGCTGCAGCTGATCATCATGCCCGTGCGCTACTAGCGCTAATTCAAAGGATTAGAGACAGAAGTTTACCTCCTGCACTTAACTTCTGCCCCCACCTCTCCCACCACCCACACATCCAATATATTAATGGGCCTGAATTCCAGCTCAAGCGCTAGTTAAACCCACAAGACGCTCTGCAAAGTCCTCATGCGGAGAAAGTGGTTGTGTTCTATGTGGGACACAGAATTAAGTTATATAAAGACATCTTCGCACCAAACTTGTTTCGATTTGGGTTGTTGAATTTATAGCTTTGTTCCTCCATGGACTCTTAGTTCCAACCATTTCTGCCCAGCAGCTGTGTTAATTAGGAAAAAAGTGCAGGTGTCCCGTTTTTTTTGTTCTTAGGAACCCAGTATTCCTGAATGCTATGGTCAGCGAATTTCGGAGTTGTCATATTGCGCACTTTAATTATTTTGTCAGGACGGCAAGCAATTTGTTAACGGGCCGCCTCGTGGCCGTACTTACTCCTGCGGCAAACACCGCGGCCGGGCATAATTCGGAGACAGGCTCAGTGCAGCTCTACATAGTTAAGTGGACTGGTGCTGTGTTCTCTGGGCTGGCGCTGCTGTGGAACCACTCCAGCAGCCACAGCGGTCCGCGTGGTGCTCTCAGCCGGTGGGTCGTCGGGTGTCGTGATATCCCCATTTTTAAATAATGTACCTTGGCACACGCTGTGTGAGCAGCGCTGCCATTGTCTCTGAAGCCTGCAACTTTACTCTCCCAGAGGCAGCCGCGGGCGGCAGCAGCAGGGCGTCCCACCTTGGCTACTGAAGCGTGCGTCACGTCCTCACCGATGTATCAAAGACGTGTCGGGTGAATATTGTTACATTGTGAGAGTACCAGCTAGCCCTGCGGACTCTCAGTCTCAGTATGGTGCGTGAACTAGCGCTGCAGCTTGACAGCTGGGGAGGCGCTATTACGCGTGACTTTGTATTTCAGTGCGGTGATGCGGACCACCACACTGAAATGCATTAGTATCATGCCTGATGCGTGGTACTTGGCAGGGCTGCGCTAGTTCACGCACCATACTGAGACTAAAATTAAGCTGGAGCTCAGCAGCAGCGCTATTCCCGGCATGCTTGAGAGCTGGCTCAGAGTCCGCAGGGCCGTTAACAAATTGCTTGCCGTCCTGACAAAATAATTAAAGTGCGCAATATGACAACTCCGAAATTCGCTGACCGTAGCATTCGGGAATACTGGGTTCCTAAGAACAAAAAAAACGGGACACCTGCACTTTTTTCCTAATTAACACAGCTGCTGGGCAGAAATGGTTGGAACTAAGAGTCCATGGAGGAACAAAGCTATAAATTCAACAACCCAAATCGAAACAAGGTTGGTGCGAAGATGTCTTTATATAACTTAATTCTGTGTCCCACATAGAACACAACCCATGCTGAGGGAGGCACATGGTTCTGTTTAAGTCCACCCATGAAAGATCTATCCTGTTTTTTTGGGGGGGAGGGGGCGTTATGGAACATGAGACTTATTTGCAGGCATTATGGTCTCTCGCGTCCTGTTTGGTATAGCCGGGTCCCAGTGCCTTTCTATTGCTGGTGCTTTGCAGTAGTTTTAAGATGACCTTAGAGTTTCTCGTTGCTTAAGCGGTCGTAATTTCAAACATTTATATGTTTCCCTCTATTTCATTGCTGGATTTTGCTTGCGAGAAAGTGTCACTCATAGTCTATGAACGTCACTCATAATTACACTGAAATTATGAAAATGTCACACATAAGCAATCTGAAACCTTGGCAGCTATGCTAGCTCTGCAGCTTGACAGCTGGGGAGGCGCTATTACGCGTGACTTTGTATTTCAGTGCGGTGATGCGGACCACCACACTGATATGCGTTAGTATCACGCCTGATGCGTGGTACTTGGCAGGGCTGTGCCAAGAGTCAGCCCGGGCCGGATGCAGCGGCATCACGTGACTGCAGGAAACAGTTTAGTGTTTGTCGGACGAAACTGAAACTATCTCTCTGAGCGCCCACCTCGGAGTAATATTGGTGCGTACCTTATCAAGCGAGCGCGACGGCATGCTTTATTATACAAAACTGGGATCTGACTGCCTCCTCTGTCCATGCTGCAAAACTCATTGTTGCCGTGGCTCAGGTCTGTGTGAATCGTGACTTTCATCGTGACTTTCATTTTCAGAATATTTAATTTACAACATGAGCCTGTAGCGCACTGCTCACCAGGCTGGTGCGGCTGCAGGCTGGGCTCAGCTGACTCAAACTGTCAGTGTAATTACAATTAATTAGCAGGTGAGAGGTCCGCGCTGCCTGCTACCACAGTCTGGTCGGTCGGGTCCATGGTCAGAGACTGCCTGGACAGATTATCTCAATCATTTATTGCCATGCATGGTTCAGGAGGAGCCTGGGACAAGGTCCGGTCAGCGCAGGCTAAGGCCGAAAGTTTCAATTTTCTGCCGCCCCGGCCCCTGGAATTAATTGTTCCTGCCGCCCAGCAACTCGACCTACAGAGGCTGTGTTTCAATTAGTTGTTTGATTTTGGGTCTAAGATTTCCTAATGCCAAAACTGCTTGTTCCAAAGCAGGCAGTCCACAGCAGGCAGTTTGAGCCATAGTGACAAAGGCACGTTTCTGCCCTTCCTCAACTCGAAGTCACCAACAGCTGCACCACTTGTAATACCCTCTTCAGTTGTGCACACAATAATAAAAGCTCCAATGCTTCCAGTCAGCCAGAATGAGACACAGAGGGGAGATACAGCCTCTGACTGCCCTTCCTCTCTGGCATGCCCTTGACCTGCAGCCTGCTGTGGCAGCCCATGCCAGTCCGCCCAGCCAAAGACCACGCAAATCAAGACAAAGCAAGGCCTTGAATCGCTAACCTGGCAGCACACTCCCAAAGCATTTGTGAATAGTGGCAGCAGTCGGTGAAAATGTCAAGGTAATTCTGGTGAATAATGGAGAACTGCAGCAAGATCAGTGTTTTGTATAGTGGCAGTGTTCACTAGAGAACATGAACCACGCATATTCGCAAAACTGTATTTTAAGAGGATTAGCTGTGAGTACTGTGTTTTACCAGGTTAGTGCCCTTCTATCTCTGGAGCTTTGCAGCAAATTTAAGATCTTCTTAGAGTTTCTCGTTGCGCAGATGGTCGTAATAAAGTAGTTACCTTTCTGGATCCAAGGTATCTCTGCACCAGCGAAAATATGGTGGATTTGTGCTCTCTAACGATTTACACGTGTGAGGTGCTCAATGGCCTTACTTAGTGCACTGGAAACTTGAAGCATTGTCATGTCAATCCTGGCCACCTTTTCCCTTCTCCTTTGATGTCTGACAAAGCAAAAGGTATATAAGAGGAAGAGAGGCTAAAAAGGAGGGCCACTTTGCCATCAGAGGTGGCAACACAAATATCAGCAGAAGGAACAGCACAAAGCGCACACAAAAAGAAGACAATGCATCAAGAAAGCACTGAGCTTCTGTCCTCAAAGCCTTCTTGATGAAGAAAAGCTGTGGAACTGAAAGCAAGACTGGACAGCAATGACTGTCGAGTACCACTAAATTGAAAAGTAGTAACATCTGTCTTTTGAGTTATTGATGTATTACCCACAGCTACTCAACGAAACGAGACATTTACAAAATTGCAAATGGGAAACAGTTTAAGGACTGCTTTTGGTATTGTCAAATCACATCCATTTAAATTCTTCCATTTTTTTGTGCTGTTTTTAGCAGCAACTAAGTATAGTCTTTTGCACATAGAACTGACAAAGAAGGTCGGCACCTCTCTGATTCACTGCAGGTACTATCCAACTCATGGAGTCATGCAGTCACTGGTAGCCAATTTGGTAACATGAGTTAGAAGAAAATTATTTGAATTAATGATAAATGAACAAGAGAGAGAAAGAGACATTGAAAGAGCGAAATAAGGAAAGAGTGTGTGTGTGTGTGCGTGCGTGTGTGTGTGTGTGTGTGTGTGTGCCTGAGTGCGTGCGTGCATGTGTGTGTGCACACAGAGCTCACCAGTCCTTTTATTCCACTGGGCATTACCCCGGTGGGTTGGGGCCCTAAGACGCTGATTTTGAAAGCCCAGGGCCACCCGTGGTGTCTCTATCGCTTTGCCCAGCTGCCAGAGGGTAATTGCAACAGGCAGGAGAGGCTTCAAGAGAGAGAGAAAGAGAGGGAGTGAGGAGGAAGGTAGAGAGAAAGAAATTAGGGAGGGATTAAAATAAGAGAGAGATTCCAAAGGAAAAGAGTTTTAAAAGACAAAGCTCCCAACTCACCCAAACTCCAGGATGAATCAATAGCTACAAAGAAAAAGACTTCCTGCAATAGTTCTTCTAAAACAAAACGCTGATCCCAATTCAGTACCAGGACTTCTAGAAGGATGAGAGAGAAAAAAATATTCAAAAGGTGTAAAGCATAAGGTTTAAACTTAGAACCCCCTCCCCAGGGTTTCCTAAAAGCTTCTACAGCTGCCTTTTGTGGAAGAAGAGTAGCTACTGAAATCCAAGTTGTAAACCTCCTCTGAGAATAGTAATATTGTTGTATCCGGCTCGCGACATCTTGTGAGATGGAATGTGTGAGTGGAATGTGCTTGGGGATGGTTGGTGAAACGGACTAGGCAGAGGATGCGACGACTGGCTAGGGGCTTCTTTTATTGGAAAAAAATGAAGTTTTTGTACTCACCAGCTCGTCACTTAGTATTCAATGCCACAAATATGTTGACTTATTCCCCGGATTTTGAATCCGATTCCTTTGTTGTCATACCATTTTTGGAATGAATGGACTGACTGCAATGATGAGGATAAGAACACATGGAAGGCTATCTCCTACATGCTTAAACCACAATAGTTAAAAACCTAGATAACTCTTTGTTCTGCAGCCCCACTCTCTCAAATTTTAAATTGCCAAGCAAAGACAAATCGGTGCTGACTGGGGCAGAAAGGGAAAGTGGAGATGAGACTGTACGAATGGACGCAACCATTCAGGTTCCTTGAACTTCAGATGTAGAAGAGGAAACCAGGATAAGCAAAGCATCCTGGAGCAATTGGAATTAAAAAGGACCTCTTCCGCCTTATCTTGTCCAGATTCTTCAGAATGACAGGAAGGGGGAAAGCATAAAGTAAATTTCAGGCAGGGATCAGTGTAGAGCATCAATCTTCCAGACTCCCCCGACCTCAGATCGAGAACAGAACAGTGAAGTCAGATCATTCCCCACATCTGTAAATAAGCATGTTAATCTGAAGACACAAGACTTAGTTCAAAGTTCTGTGATGAAGATAAAACTCTGCTTAGGGTCTTTGATGGTGAGTATATCAACCTATCGTCCAGATAGGGATGCATTAGTATTCCCTGATTGTAAAGCTGACCAACGAGGATAGCTAGAACCTTGATAAATACAGATGGAGCCTAGTTGAGACCAAATGGTAATTCATGGAGTTATATTGGCTAGGCCACAACTAAGTAACAATCACCATAATATCAGAATAATCATTCTTCTGTATGGTATATGACCATAATTGATGTTATGCTCATTAGTCTGTATGAGAGATGTGCTAATGGATGTATGAATGTATGAGATGTGTGAGTATTATACAAGAATGAACTGCATTTATCCCATTGGAAATTATATACAATGATTATGTATTTTTGTAAAAAGAATATCATATAGATACAGCAATACCTTTATTTTATCATAATTATAAATAAGAATATTTTTCTATTTTTTGCATCTACCGGTCTCTCTGTTCGTCTTAGTATGTGCCTCTCATCTTGCTGTATCAAATATTAGTTGCCCTAGATTTTTCTACAATTTATGTATATTATCCCTGCCTTGGGCAAGTTTATCTTGTAGCAGGGGAGCCCTCTTTCTTTACACTAGTTTAAAATGGTGACCCATCATCACCGTAAAAATCTGAAAAGTGTGACACCAAAAGATCGTAGTCAGAATGTTTTCTGACATAAATATTGAGAGGTAAATATTTTACAAAAAATATCAATCCATTTGAGTTAATAATAGACAATTTATGCCCAAAAGGATGCTATTTTTATAACTGATATTTAGGACATGATATGTATGTCAGGGGACATTTCTGGCTACAATAGTTTAGACATACAACCCTCAAAAAGCGTTGATGTCCTCTGCTGACTGGAATGTGAAAATTGGGCATCCTGTAGATCCAGTCAAGCCAAACACTCTCCGGACGAAGCATAGGAATGGTCCTTTGCAGGCAACACAATTTAAACTGTACTGTAGAAAATTCTAGTTCACTTTCTCCAGGTCTAATAGGGATCAAAAACTCACTCACATTCTTCCACCAGAATAAGAATGGGGTGCACCTTTTCCACGTTCTTTTCAGGGAACGAAAGCTACTGCTCCCTTCTGAATCAGAGACATGATCCCTGTCAATAAATCATCCTGATTGATCTTGATTTTGGGTACAGGAAAAGGAAAGAGTCCCATGCCTGGCATGTGGAAGCTACGTCTATAGCATATCGATTCTGAAGTAGGTATAACAAACGCTGGTTTCCCGTGCTGTAACACAATTTTGCATGCGACAACTAAATAGACTAGAATCTCCACTGTGCCCCAGTAGTCAGAGTCACTGAGACTTCTGCCCTAAAGTCAGGATTGTGCAAGCTGATTTCTTCCCTGATTGACATGGTTGAAAATCTGGCTGACACTGATTCTTGTCTGACTTCTGAGACCACCGAGTGAGAATCAAGACCCCACTTTTTTGTAAGGAATACCACATTTTCTTTCTTTAAACACCGTAATGACCATCTAGTGCAGCTGGCCATCAGATAACTTCAGACCCGATAAAGGCATTTCCAAAAGAGTAGCTTTTTTTGAACTTTTGCTTTCCAGTCATGCACCCACATTTAACATCTAGCATCACCAATGCACCAAAGGATAAAGCAGTTGTACACAGACGATGACAAGTAGCTGACCCTCACAAGTAACGTCTGAGAAAAATCTGGCTTGTTGTTCCATCTGAGCCATTAAGTTCAAGCAGTTGTGATCCTCCGGGAATGCTGCAGCCAACAGATAAGAAAAATCATTACCAAATATTGAACTGTGTAAACCCGCAAAAGTGCCTGCTCTTAGTACTAAAGTGTTGCCATCCTTGGCTTTCTTCAAAACACTCACCATTCTTTTGTCAACTACAACAGAGGTGAGTACAGTCCTCTGGATGGACAGACGTTTGATCTGTTAATGTCGCCAACATAGAATCAATCTTCACAGCATAAGGCATAACTTTGTCTGAAAAGCCTTGGGCATACATACCCTGCATGAATCTGGGAACAGTAACACCTCAGCCTTCTTGAAGAACCAGGAACATAATCTGGTTATGTGATGAAAGTGCTGTTACTGTTGAATTGTCGAAACAGGGTTGTCGTGGTATCTTCTTGAGTTTCTGCTGCAGGAAAACCCAAAGTTTCCAGCAGAAGATTCAAAATAGGAGCTAATTCTTCAGTTGCGAATGCACCTCCTGGAAAGGTCTGTTTCCTCTAGGGATGGAGAAAGAGACGAAGTAGAGGATTCAAGGGGGCATATGTACAAGCCCCTATCGCCATGGGAACGTCACTTTTTGTGACGTTCCCGTGGCGATAGGGGCCTTGCCTTATGTACAAGGCAGCGTTAAGCCACTTAATGTGGCTTAACGCTGCCTTGTACATAAGGCACCCTTTCACGCTATGTTTAGCGTGAAATGGGCGTGCAGTGGGTGTTGTGGTGGGCGTTCCACCGCAACACCCATTGTATTTGATGCTGCCCCCTATGTACAAGGGTGGCGTACATAGGAGGCAGCGCAAAAATTAAGACCAGGAAAATCCTGGTCTTAAGTTAGCGAAACGAGGAGAAATGCATTATTTCTCCTCGTTTTTAGGTCGAGCCTAGAGCAGCGCATGCGCTGCTTGCGAGACTTTTAGTAAGGGGGTTTGGAAAGCTGACCAGACGCTCGTGCGTCATGGCCTTTTTCCTGCGGTTACGCGCGCAGGGCCAACATCTGTTTCCCATTATCGTGCCCAGACGCGTGCGCGATAATTGGAAACATGCCGGCCGTGCGGGGAAAAGGCCATGACGCACGAGCGTCTGGTCAGCTTTCGAAAGCCCAGGCTGCCGCGCTCGCTCGCCCCCGCTCCTCTCTTGTTCTTTAATGGCTAAGTACAGTAACCAGAAAGGGGAACAGCGGGGGCATTGTTCGACGGCTGAAAACACCACAAAACCCCCGACGGCCCGCTGCAGTGGTTACAATGGAAATAGTTTAAATAAAAATGCACCTTTGTTACACCCATGCAGTCACGTCTTTTCTGTTGGGAGGGTACATGTTTTTTAAATGGGGAGTGACACCAGTTCCCTAGATTGCACCCATCTAGCTTAAAAAAGTTAAAACCAGTGAACATGATGCAGATTTTATAGTGTTTGCAAAGCATACTTAGTCATGCAGAAATTTAATATTTTTGTGAGACAAAGCAGCTCCCTCATACTTTTTGCTGTGTCCTCCCCGTAGAAACAACTGGACAGTGTTTCGTGTATTCTTGTACCTCCTTCGATTGTATTTTGTTGAACGCAGGGCGTGGGGGGTGCAGAGTTTTCTAAGTAGGGATTTACACGTTTGGCCCTAGGCCTGGGGTGTGCGCGCGGGGGTTTTGCCCTGAGAGTTGAGACATGGCAAACACAGGGCTGCTTGTTACTCACGACACACGGTGTTGTGAATGTGTGCCACACCTCGCCGTTGAAGACTCGTCTTGGGAACGTAATGATCAGGCCAGGGGCGGGTCATCCGTCTAGCACGAGTGGCTGCACACGGAAAGCGCCAGGCGGCCCGGGATAGACATCAGTGAGCAGAGGCAGAAAATGAACTCCAAGAGGAAGGGCAGTGAGACGCCACACTCACTCACCAGGACGTGTGTAAACAAAGCTACAGCCAAACACGTGAGCTGAGATTAGATGCTAGTTTTCAGACCGGAAATCGAAAGGCCAGGTGCTGGTCCGACAGTACCCAAACATCCCCGTTAAAAACTGAGGCACTGTCAGATCGGAAATGGCGCGCGTCTGGCATGAACTCAATTTTTAACATTTTTTGTGTGACAGAAATGTATGGTCTACGCGAGCACAGGTAACTCCAGACGAAGGGGAACGTCATGGCCAGTTCTATATTTTAAGCAATGATGTAGACTCATTTTTCCAGGGTTAGCGGTAACAAGCGTTTTAGGGAGTGTTTCAGAATGTCAGGAATTAAGCACCGTGACTCCCTGGTCCTTTTGAACCTAGTTGCACATTTCCTGCCCGCTACTGCTTTGGCAGGAAGTAAATAACATGCAGCCCGTGTGAACGGGAGCAGTCACCCGTTCTGTGAGCGCTGTACACGTTAACACGTGTGCTCCGGTGCACGCACCAAGCACGCCCCGTCCATAAGCAGTAAAATAATGCACAGCCCTTGTGAACAGGAGCACTTGTGCACAGCTCTATGAGCGCCGTACCGCTGCCATGTGTGCTCTGGTGCACGCACTGAGCCCACCCCGCCCATAAACAGTACAATTACGTGCAGCCCCTATGAACGGGATGGAAACTAGGAATACCCTAACCTTTTCTTACTGCCCTTCTTCTGTACTTCCTCCTTCCCTTCTGTTTCTTTCAACAACCATATGATTCTCCCCTCGCCTGTCTCTTCCCCCAACATTCTGGTTTTCCTATAACCTTCTCTCCCCATACCCTTCTGTCTCCTCAATGCCCATCGGTCACTTTCCTTGCCCGTCTGTTTCTTCCCAGCCTTTCTGTCTTTAATCCGGCTCCTGTTTCTCCCCTGCCCTTCTTTCACTCCACTTGCCCTTCTGCTTTTCCCCTTGCCCTTCTGTTTCTCCCCTGCCTTCTTATCTTTACCCGTGTTTCTGTCTGTACCCCTGCCCTTCTGTTTCTCCCCTTGACCTGCTGTTTCTCGCCTGCCTTCCTGTGTTTCTGACTCTACCTCTGCCACTCTGTTTCTCCCCGGCCTTTGTATCTTTACCCATGCTTCTCTTTCACCCCTGCACCTTTGTCTGTTCCCCTCCTAATCTGTTTCTCTCCCTGCCTTAGTCTTTACCCATGCTTCTGTCTCCACCCCTGCCCTTCTGTTGCCCCGCCCTTCTTCTTTTGTCATGCCGGTCTATCACCCCCTGACCTCCTGTCCAGGGCACAAGTCCTAACAAGCATTTGCAATGCAATAGGTCTCGCATTTACGCAAGTTTAAGCTATTGGCATTGTAAATCACAATGCCTTTTATTTATGTTATAAAAACGAAAACAAAAATAAAAGGCATTGTCGTTTGCGATGTCAATAGCTCAAACTCATATAAATGCGAGACCTATTGCATTGCAAATGCTTGTTGCTTTTTCCATGTGTGCTGCCTTGTGCAGCACACATGGAAAAAGCAAAATGCCATGGTTTGTTTATGTACAGGAAGGTGTCCCTTCCTGTACATAAACAAACCTTTTTAAAAAAATGCCATTTTGCAACTTTCATGTGTGCTGCATGAAGCATCACATATAAAAGTTACAAAATGGCTTATAGGATTGTTTATGTGCAGGAAGGGACACCTTCCTACACATAACTAATCCTCCCCTGCACACAGACACCCTTGCACTCTGGTGCAAATGTGCCTGTGTTGGCGCTAAGTTGTTAAACTTAGCGCCATTGCAGGGGGAAACGCAAGGCTGCACCACATTCTTGTAAGTATGGTGCAGCCTTGCGTTTCCGAAGTGGCGTTAAGCCAGGAGGCTAACGACACGCTCCGCCACTTCATTGTACATATCCCCCAAAGTCTTTGTCTCTGCTGTCAGAGCCTTACTGCCTCATCTTTCAGGAGCTATATGTCTGCCCCTTCCCTCAGACCTGAGGGAAGGGCAACTGATACAGTAGAAGCTTGTATGTCAGAATATCGAGGACAAAAATATTTACCTACCAAAATATTGTGGCCAAAATATCGACTACTAGAATGTCAAGAAGATAAGTATATATAGAAGACAGACAAAACAAGGCGTCTTCTGTGCCAGTGGTTTTAAAAGAAAAGTATTTCAAATAATTTTTTGTATTGCAAAGCAGAGGTGTAACCAGTAACTACTTGTGGGGGTAGCAACTCCTAAATGATGTCCCTATAGTTGTGTGTGGTTTGTGGTCATGTTGTGTTTCTTCAAATTGCTTAAATGGTTCTTATGCTATAATCTGAAGAGAACTAATACACTAAAGCAATGTTTTAAGGCATAACGCTTGACTATGTATTAAAACCGATCATTTTCTTCTATTATAAATCTGTAATTTAAGATAGTAATATTCCTCTATACACAGACTATGTAAGATACGTTTGATGACTACCTGTTATCAACACATATCACAATTCACAAAACGTAGCCTTAAATATCTTCCTAGCATGGAACAGACGGAGCATTCCTGGACTACCTCTGGCTTGGTAATGTGCAACAGTCACAGTTTCACACGTATAATTCTAGAATTCTTCGTGCATTCAATGTTACTCTCATGCATCAATCATTCTAAAGGCTCACTGCAGAGACATTAAATGAATCAAGGGCAGTGCTTAATTTGAGCTGGTGGTTACCGGTAGAGGCCACCGGCATTCGTTTTTGAGAAACAGCACTTATTTTTCCACATCAGACATTTATGGAGTGCAAGAGAGGGAAAAACACTCAAAGCACGGAGATGGAAAAAGAAAAAGACTGCAAAATTGCCACAAAGGGAGAAGCTATGAACCTGCCGGAGTGAGATAAAGGGGGAGGAAGTGTCTAGTAGTGAATTTAAGAGGCCTGAGGTGACTTCAAGACTATGCAGCCTTGGAATCTGGTATGTAACATTTAATTGCGCTGGCTGCAGGCTTCTGAGCAGAGCTTCGGGCACTGGCACTTATTCTCTTACAAATTAAGCACTGATCTAGGGGTTCTTCATAAATTACTGTTTTAAATTAATCATGCTCCTGTAATGTTGTCTAAATCAATGTGTTCAAAAATATATCCTATTTCTTTGCTTCATGTGATATTTTTCAAATATACTCCCAAATAGGGAGAAACTATTTTCATATCATAACAACTTCAGATAATCCCTCCAGTGCTTCTCTTCCCTGCATTTCTCAAACCAGGAATGGGGGAGGTCTTCTTTACTCTTCCTCCCCTGCCCATGTCCCATGCAACTCCGTCCATTACCCTAACTAATCAATGCTCTAACCAGCTGGAAAATCCCAAAATGAACACCATCATCCAACCTCTTGTTTCCTCATGTCCACCACTCCCCACCATTCAAACTTACGTTTAGTTGTTGATGTAGCGCAAAATTCACTTTTTCATTTGTAGGGGTGCATCATAATCACGAGTAGTCCACACCCACATATAATCCTTTGTCGTATTAACTTGGGACAGTAGAACGTGAACTGTACTAATGTGAACGGTAATGTATTAGGGATATTTTCACATAAACAGGACGAGAATAATGTTGAAATCATACGTGTTTAGCTGAAAACATTAACGTGCAGAAATTGTGTATGCTGCTGACAATTATTCACGTATTTGATGTGCTTATATAACGTGTTAATATAGAAGTGCTCAGTAAGGAGTGTTCATTTTATATGTCATTTCATAATGCCCGTGTACTATTTTTTATGTTTGCCGATTTCTGTAGGCCTGAAATGCATTTTCCCTGGAAGCTCTTGTATTAAATTTAATAGTTGAATTTAATGTGCACGTTGGATTTGTTCTTTCTCATGTTTCTGTTGCAGGTGGAAGAATCCTCCTTGTTAGTTAGAATAATGTCTTTGTTTTAGGAGTTAGGCTTAGGGAGAAGAGGATACATTAAGCGTTGATACTGACAGTGGAGAACTGTTGTACTTTCTAATCAGAGCAAGACTGGGAATCAAGGTCATCTCGCCAAAGCTTGGGAGCATAATGGAAAGTTACCTATGAGGAGGTGACCTGACTGGATAGCGTGATTTTGGAAAACACCCTGGTATACTCCCTGTGGTATTGATGTAACGTAACTAGGGAAAGCGTCCGGGGACTTCTGACTTGCCTTGAGAGAGAGAGCATCTTAGAGCGAGCTCTGTAGCTTTATGCTACTTGACCCAATTGATGTGAAGAGACTTCTTAGGAAGACTTCACAAGCTGACACCTTAATTAACCTTGCCTTGGGGAAATGATATGTAGGGATGTCATGTTAGCGCTAGAGTATGGACAGACTAATGCTTTATACCCACAAACTTTAGATGAAGGGGAATATAAATGTCTGCTCGATACTCTTTTGTATCCTGAGTCTCGAACTAATCATCTTGTGCGTGTTGCACCGCCTTAACTTCATCTGTAGATTTGGCATTGTATTAAGTTCAATGTATTTCTACACCCTCACTCTGAACTGCCTGTATGTCCAGTTGTTCTTGGCTTTGTAATAAACCAACTAAACTTAATTGGGAGTCTGTGATTCTTAAGAGTTATGGTAAATTGGAACTGAAATGATCGATCTGTTAACGATTTCCCTCCCCCTAAGCTTTCATGCTGGTAAAAAGTACCATCGACTTGAGGTTTCAGAGAGGATCTAGAACATGGAACCCGGCTCCTTCATCATCATACTGCTGAGATGTCTATCCTAATCATTACTGTGCAATTCCAGCTTACACCAGCAAACAGTTAACACAAGTCAGAAAGAATGCAGTATAGTTTTGAAAACAAATCTCTGTTTTTAGGACTAAGCTGAAGACCTATATTGAACAAACACTACAATACATAGAGTAAGATCTGGGTGAGCACCTAATTCATAATTGGATGTTTTACTTGTTTAGCTCACTTCCCTGCACCAGTTGGTTGGATGGCATGCATCCACTGCTGATGTCAGGCATTGCACTGCATCTGAAGGACTACATTATCTCCGGCTCCCTCTCCCCGCTTCCCATTCTCCATCGCCCCCCTCTCTTTATTAAACTCCCCTCCGCTCCCCCACCCACCTCTCTTTATTAAACCCCATGCCTACCTGCTATCGGGTTTCTTTAAATGTAACAAATCGCAATCCATTTAAAGATGATGACCACTAATGCACGTACATCAGCAGTGTCCATCTTTGCAAGGAGAGTTTTATGCTTCAAGAAAAGACATTCACAGATGGCCACCGCAGATGTGCACCCAACTGCAGCGGCCATCTTAGAATGTATTTTGTTATATTTTTTTTTTAAAACATTCAAAGATGTCCGTTGTGAACCCATGCACCTTTGCATCATCCATCTAAGAAAAAATAAGCTTTGCCGAAGGCAATAGGTTTCAAAGTCAAGGATATTGGAATTGCAAATGGTTGTTATTATTTGTTTCTAAAGGGAATGTAGTAATAATGGAGGGCTATGTTTGGAAAATATGGAGAGTTTTGCTACAGTCTATATTATTGAACTTTTCCATCTCCACATGGAATACGATAGGGAATTTTTACTGTTTTTCTACAATCGATGAATAGAATCATTTTCAGACGTTTTAACAAAACTATGCATTTTTCATTCCAACTAATTCCTCGCCTAGCATGCTAAAAAACGATTTCATGTCTAAAAATGAAATGGAATTTTCCTCAGCAAGAGTTAACAGTTCATACTCAATGTGACAATCAGGGAACGTCATGTATTAGATGGCACACCGCATCTCCCAAAAACAGTCTTCTTCATAGCAAAAATACATTCGAAACTGAAAAACTTCCCACCAATAACCCCAAAGAATGATTAAAATGACTTCAATTACTCTAGACTTGTGATACCTTCATATAGTATGTATTTGATTAAACTGAATGTTTTATGGCAATCGTATATTATGCTGATGAAGGGAATTGTTTTAATTGACCTTTGGCCTCAAAAACAATAAGGTGTTATTATTAATACTCCAGTATTGAGGGCAATGGCAAAACAGTTTACAAAACGACCGACTGTGCCTTGCTGTGCAGCTAGTGCCAGCTCTGTAATGACTCTAGACATTACAAGTATTGCTTGGTTAGCATCAGTGTAGCAATTTCATAAATCAACTTGGCAGTTCATTTGCATAATGCAAACACTCAGGTCTTAATGAGTCAATGCATTAGGGAACTATTGAATATCCCATCAGGATTATCACCAAACAAGCCTATCGTTATGCTCATGATCTGCTGCTAGCTACATGACTAGGGATGACAACACATTTCTATGGTAAGTAATTGTTATCAGTTGCTTATAAACTTGATTAAAACTGAACTGTACTGATGTCCATGAAGTTTAAAACCGTGGCTCTGTGAGCCACTCGCTTTCACCATCTTCATGAAGACCAGTTCAACCATCTCAAAGATACCAGGGCTCGTATTACAAGCAGGGCCCCACGGTGTACCTTTAAACAGGTGCACAAGGTGCTCACAGAGAAAGTGCACCCTATTATGATGAATGTGCCGGAGGCTGTGCATTTAGCAAAATATGAAGCTGCTGCTTCAAAGCAGCTCTGTGTTTCACGGAGCAGGCGACAATCCTCCTGCAGTTTGAAGTAGGGACTTCAATCACCTGCAGGGGATATCTCGGGGTCCATGGACACCCTACAGAGGGCTGCTCTCAAGGAATGCACTGATTGAGCCTTGTGCTCCTAAAGGTATGTTTGCCTCTGCGCCTGCATCTATATTACAGCATGGGCGTAATGTCAAAGTGATTTCCTCCTATACGTAGTGCCTCACCCTCAGGCAGATCACAATATCGCTGCACAAGCGCTATTAGTATTACAGTAAGGGCTGCACAACTATCCATGGCCCCTTCTGTAATTCCAAAGTGCCCCAGGGCGCACAAAATGGGCACCTTCGGGCCCCTGGAGTGTACCGAAAGACTGTTCTACATGAACAACACATGGTACTTTTTTCCTTATATGCATAAGAAAGAAAGAAATAATGCATGTAAAAATGGGCTCTATGTTAATGCATATGCTAACTGTGAGAAGAGAGTTTTGTAATGGGGTTCTAGTTGGTGTTTGTTCTTCACTGAGAAAGTTGTTTATACCTGTCGAATATGCCATCAATTCATTTGATCGACATTCCTCTTCAACCTCCTATAAAGATTCAAAGAGCTGCTGATGCTGAGCATGGTATGAGGAATTGTATAGGGTGACCCCCTCCCTTCACTCACTGTTTCCAGTTCTCAACCTTTCATCTCCTAATCATTGATATCAGGGGCCATATTACACATTATCACTGTTTGCGCCCGGCGCACCTTTGAAAAGGTGCGCCGGGCGCAAACAGTGATAATGCGCCCCATTATGGTGTATGCGCTTCCCCCAGGGCAGCCGCGAACTCGCGCTGCTCCTAGGGCAGCCCATTCATGTGAAAACACGGAGCAGCCGCTCCGTGTTTTCACAGTGCAGGTGGCACTCGCCTGCACTTTCAAAGGGGTTTAGAGATCCCCTTGCAGGCGAGTGCAGTCAGTGACTGCACCCGCCTGCAAGGGGACGTCTGGGGGGTCCATGGTACCCCCTTTGCCCCCTGCAGAGGGCTGCTTCAGGGGGCGCATTGACAGTGCGCAACCTTTTGAATGGAGCACTGTCAGTGCGCCTCCTGAGGGCTTCTTTGACTCTGCGCCCGCTTCTTTAATATGGTGCAGGAGCAGAGTCAAAGGAATTCTCTTATTTGCATAGGGAATACCCCTATGCAAATGAGGGAACACCCTGTGTTGGTAGCGCTGGCGCTCTAAGTGCGCCAGCGCTATAGGTATTATAGAAGGGGACGCACAAGCGTCTGTGTCCCCTTCTATAATACCAAAGTGCCCCGGGGGTGCGCAAAGCGGGCGCAAATGCCTGTTGCGCCCCCTGGGCACCATCTGTAATACGTCCCCAGGTGTGTTAGTCTAATTAGTTCAATCGAAGAAAAACACAATTGCAATATCAAGAATGTTTTAGATTATGACATAAAAGTCCAGGATGGGCTGTAATGACCTGGTGGGAGGTAGCGACCCTAGACTGTAAAAAAAAGGAGTGTCCAGTAAAACTGTAGTGGCTGTTGGGAGATAGTGAGGATTCACTTCAGGATGTAAATGGCTAGAAATCCAAAGTCATATTGTGCAATGGCACATCCGAAAGTCTTATTCATTATTGGCATCACAAAATTCTGTCCATTCAAAGGCATTTATCTTTTAGGGCTGAGCACGAGGGGTGAATGTGCTGGTGGAAAAGAATGAGTGAGAGAAGGGAACCCTGCAGTCAAATCGAACTGTGTCCCAGAAGGAGTCAAATCTGGCCAGTTACGATAAGTAATGAAACACCTTTGTTTTGGGAAACATATTGGGAGGCCAAGATTATCAGTTATGGGTCCACTGGCTCCTGCACTGTCAAAATTAAATATATGCCAAAAGTAGAAAAGTCTTGGTTAAAACATTGCTTCATTTATTGGCTGGTTGACTGATTGAGGATAAGAGCATGAGTTATTATCATACAAGTGGACTAAGCCAGTATCTTAATTACAAGCAAGTGTCTCGAAGTCTGAATATTACCATGTAAAACTCTAAATCATTTGGACATTATCTAATTCAAGGACTAACTGAGCCGAAGAATCTAAGTAACATAGCCAATTTTAGGCAAGATCTCAAAAAGAGATGACACTTCTGAATAAAAGATCTTACGGGCTGATTTATATGTTGGCGGTAAGGATACTCCATCGCAATGGCGACAGAGTATCCTTACCACCAACATAATGGTCTGCCCACCCAATTCAAATGTGGGTAGACCATAGGTTTGGATACGGTGCTGACTACTCCATCACCCCCATAGTCAACCCTCTCTGATGGGCCAATTAGGATAGGTGGACATACTGCCACGGTGGTCAGGGAAAGTAAAATGCAAATAATGCTCCCACTGTCATGGCAAGGGGAGCATTGCATTTTTAATTTTCATAAAGGAAATACCATTTCAGGATTTTCTTTTTGAAAATATAAAAAGAAAACTGTTTGGTGCAAGGCTGCGTCAGGCTGCTGTCAGTTTGTTTCTACAGAGAACACATTATTCAAGCGGGCGTTACTGCTAAACAGCACAGCAGAAATGAGGGCAAGCATAGAATGATTAGGTAAAAGGATAGTTATATATGAAATTGACATATTAATGTATCAGGAACTAGCCATTAGTTACTTAGGTGTATCTGTGTGAGTATGCAATCAGATTTGGGAGAAAAAACATCTCTCGCCTATAAGTAAAGGATCTGGGTATGTAAAGCTGGGTTAGGAGTAATCAATTATGTATTTAGAGTTTCAATGAGGTAAAAGAGGGGCTCCGTCTGACTTCGATTGGGATGTTCTTCCATGTATTGGGTGCAACGTCTGTTAAAGAGTGGGGTTATATTGAGGTCTTGTTTAATTTAGTTTTGAGGAGGAAAGTATTAGTAATGCAAGATGTCTGTTCTTCCCCGATATTGTAAGGTTTTTTTCTTAGGTGGTAGGTGTGACAAGCTCCCTTGTGCACACAACGATGTGGCTGCTCTATGCGCACAGCGGTCTTTGACAGAAAGTCATAAAACATGAGTTAAGATTGGATAAAATGGACTCATATGTTTGAGTGTCAAAAATCAGTCTTGCATCATCCATAAGGGTAGTTTTTAAAGGGGCTGTCCTACTTGCAGGGGGTGCACCTGTGAATGTGACGAGCCCAGCTGTGATATGCACTGGGTGATTTTAGATGTTTAGCTGGTTGGATATAGAAGCCACCAGACAAGTTTTTGACATGTCATGTCCATTGCCGTAAGCGTTTACTTGTTGTTTATGTATGTATCTGCTTCCAGCACATTGTGTATGTTGAAATTTATTCCAGAAACCTTGAAAGTTTCTAAAGGAAAAGCTCAGGATGAAAAGTCAACTTTTCTTTCTTCCTGTAAGAGACACCGCTTGAAAAATTAGCAGTGAACTGCTGAACACTCGGGAGGACTTGAGCGGATTATAATATGAGCCAATCAGGGCGCTGTTCTTTCCTCTTCAGTGCTAGCCTCTGCATGAACTCAGCCTGGGGCCCTGGGGATGCAGGCACATCTTATGCACATTACCCCTCCTCCTGGTTCAGGCCCCCTCGAAAAGGTGCTATGGAAGTGCCAGAAGCACTTCTTTCAGCTCCGCAAGACGACCACATCAAATATCGAAGGCATATGCGAGCCCTAAAGGTCAGTGGTTTGATGAGCTGCCCAATGCCTGTGCTTCAAAGACTGTATGTGGCTCTTAAGAGTTCCGCTACTGACACACCACCCACCACCCAGCAACACTGAGCAAAACTGAGCATCTTCCAAGTCCAACGGCTTCACAAACTTCACTTCCGATATAAAGTGCAAGCTGATCTGATTTAGGAACGAAGTAAAATCAAAGACCTGGCACAGTGGATTTTCTGTAAGTTCTGCCCAGCATATAATAAATTCTTTTCTAAACAAAAACCTGACGCATTATTATGATTTATACAAACACGCGTTCGCGTTCAAATATTTGCGGACCAAAATGTTAAAACAACAAACTTTTAACAATACTGAGTATGAGTGTCGGATTCATAAAACAGAAGAGTGAAGAATTCATGTCAAATAAGAACAAAATATATATATTTTATTTCGTTATTTTGATGCGTAATAAAGTACTTTGCCCCACTTTTCAGCATCTTCAGAGCTCCGTGGATTTAGTCAAGGCTGTGTGTTGAGATGACAGGGAAAGTAGGGGACCTATTTACAAGTGACATACTGGCGGAGCAAAGGGCAGACACAGATGGGAACCTATGCATAATGTTTTATAATCCAAGCCCCCATTGTGCTTATAGTTCAGATTGTGGCGAGACCGCACAGTTTGGTTTTTAGGGAATTTCCTGAAGCATGGATATTCTTTTAGGATAATGTTAGTTACCCAGTAAGCATCTGTTCTTAGCATGTAGAGCTGTCGATTCATATGCTTTGCATACTCCTGCCTTCTAGTGTTGGGTCCGGATGTTTGCAAGTTGTTATTCTTCAAAGAAGTCTTTCCAGTCATGAGGTGAGGTGACTCCTCCTTTCGGTGATAGTGCGCATGGGCATTGATTCCATTGTTAGATTGTTTTCCCGCAGAGGGTGAGAATGGAGTAGTAAGTGTAGAATAGAGATGTCCATGCGTATGTATGTAAAGTGAGAACTGCAACAACTACAGGTACCCAGGGAGGCAGGTGGGCGCATGTGAATCTACAGCTCTACATACCAAGAACAGATGCTTACTGGGTAAGTAACATTATCCATTCGAGGCATGTGAGCTGTAGATCATATGCTTTGATTAGACTACACAGCAGTATACTCCCAAAGCGGTGGCTAACCTGTAGCTGTTGCAGTTGTTTGAAAAAGTGTTTAAAGTACTGCCTGGCCTACATTAGCTTGCTGCCTCACTAACACATCTACACAATAATGCTTGGTGAATGTGTTGGGTGTAGATCATGTTGCTGCCTTACAGATGTCAGCTAAGGGAATATTCCCTAAGAAGGCCATAGTAGCCCCTATCTTGCGAGTGGAATGCACTCTAGGGGGTATTATTAAAGTTCTTTTTGCTTTCACATAACATGTTTGGATACATTTCACAATGCATCTTGCAATGCTTGATTTAGATATGGGCTTGCCTTTGTGTGGTGGTGAAAAAGCAACAAAAAGTTTTAAAAAACGTGTAGGACGGGGCATAGCGGTGAATGAAAAATTAAATGCGTGGATTACCTTTTAATATGCTACAAGTTTTCCAGCCCTCATTGCCTCCTTTACCCCCTTTTTCATTCACCGCCATGTCCAGTCCTAGTGGGCTAACGTCGGTTCCTCTACACTGAACCACAAAGCGGCACGATACTTGTGCGCTCCTCTGTATACATTAGTAATGCCTGCCGTACTGCACTCAATATGACCGGCAGGGCGCGCTTTTAGCCTATAAATCAACACCGCAACGAGTGGATCGGTCTTGTCATTCCACAAGCGGAGACAGACAGAAGCGGTTCTCCTCCCATCACCGACGCGATTAATTTCAAAGCTGACCCAGGCGGTTGCATCATATTGAGCTATCCTTCACTTTCCCAACCTGGTAAGAAATCCCCCGCATATTTATCCATACAGCTGCCACAGTTTCGTTCAGGGTGCTTACCCGTTTTCATCCCCTTTTTTAGATAACCACACAAGGACACGGATTGTCATTTGTCCTTATTCTTAACAAGGCCTACATACAAGCAAGCCTCATAGACTGCCAGTACCCCTCCCGGCACTAGGGTAAGTCAGAATTTCACCCGGTTCTGGTCTCACCAATTTGCACTACATCGTGCTCGTGCTCATTATAAATATGCCCTGTTTTTCTCACCCATACAGTGCCCGGCTGGGCCCTATGTGAGTACCCTCCCTCTATTTTTTCACTTCCATAAGGTGCACACCACATGATCTGATAGTCATTCTCAGGTATGAATACTGTCTGTAAAAGAGCATTTTTAGACGCAGTTTTCTCGTTTTCTCCATAACCTCTGCACTGATGCATGGGTTATCATTCTTTCAGGTGTCCCTCCATTGTTAGGTCCTGAAAAGACCCCATATTGACAGTAGGGTCGAAACATCGTCAACAACCTGAAGCGAACCATTTCCCAGCCACTATTATTGTACTAGGAGGCTGCGAGTACTTATTGTATATTAACATGATGGTCGTCTTTGTATATTTGCTTGAAACCTTGTTTTATGTCACAAACTGTCACAACCTTGAAATATAGGTTTCACTTTCACTTGGGACCCCATGCACTGGATTTAAAATAATGTGAATACGCATTTATATAAACAACTTGACTTCATGAAAAATTTGTGATATATGTTTTTTCTCTTTCTGACATCTCATTGCCTTCGATTATTGCGATTTTGCTGTTTATTATTGTTTATTACTTGTTGATTGCCCACAGGAACCATTGTTCCCTGCTAAACAGTTCATCCATAGGGCATTGCCTTTGGAGAGTGGGTGTGGGACCCTGGAGGCGAAGCTTGGGCATTTTGCGTTTTGCCTTGTGGTGAACAGGTCTATGTGAGGAAATCCCCATTCCTGAAAGTATGGGAGGAGAACCCGAGGATGAAGTTCGCACTCGTGAATTTGCTGCTTCTGTCTGCTGAGAAGGTCTGCAATCTGATTGTTTATTTCTGGAAGATGCTCTGCCAGGAGATAAATCTTGTGGTGAATAGCCCATTTTCAAATGGCTTGTGCTAGACGTAACAGTTGGAGAGAGTGTGTCCCCCCCTGTTTTTGGATGTAGTACATAGCTGTCATGTTGTCCGTGTGGTCTAGGACAGCTTTACCTACAAGGGGAGTTTGAAAGGCTCTGAGCGCTAGAAACACTGCTAGCAGTTCTAGGTGATTTATATGAAGCCTTTGGTGCTGTAGACTCCACAACCCTTGGATTGTGTGGTTGAGCAAGTGAGCATCCCAACCAGTGAGCGATGCGTCTGCTGTTAGCACTGTCTGAGGAACAGGGTCGGTGAAGGGCCGCCCTTTGGATACATTTTGTGGGTTCCACCACTGCTGAGAGTGATGGGTGCGGCCATATACCAACACTAGATCGGTCAATTGACCCTGTGATTGGTTCCACTGACTTGCTAAGCATTCTTGGAGGGGACGCATGTGAAGTCTTGTATGGGGAACAATTACTATGCGAGACGCCATCGTTCCTAGCAGTTGCATGAAGACTCTTCCTGGTAATGATTGGTTGGGCTGAAACTGAGTGAGAAGAGACTGAATACTGATAATTCTGGCTACATTGGGAGAGGCTAGAGCTCTTTGAGTTTCTATGGTGGCTCCCAGGTAAGTCTGTATGTTGGAAGGCTGCAAATGGGACTTCAACACATTCACTGTAAACCCTAGTTGGTGTAACAACTGGATTGTGGATTGAGTGTGTTGGAGACACTTCTGGTAAGTGCTGGCTTTGATGAGCCAGTCGTCTAGGTATGGGAAGACATGGATGTGCTGTCGTCTTAGATGAGCTGCGACTACTGCCAGGCATTTGGCAAATACTCTGGGAGCAGTGGTGACTCCAAACGGTAGTACTTTGAATTGGTAGTGTTGGCCCGCTATCACAAATCTGAGATATTTGCAATGAGCAGGGTGAATTGGAATGTGGAAATATGCGTCTTTTAAGTCTAGAGTAGACATTAAATCTCCCTGCTGTAGGAGTGGGAGAACTTGTTGAAGTGTCACCATGTGGAAATGTTCTGACAGTATGTAGAGGTTTAGTTCTCTGAGATCCAGAATAGGTCTCAAAGAGCCGTCCTTTTTGGGATTTAGAAAATACAGGGAGTATACGCCTGACCCTTGATATTGTAACAGTACAGGTTCTATAGCTCCTTATAGTAAAAGAGACTGTGCTTCTTGTTTGAGCAGGTGTAAATGTTCTAGTGACATTTTGTGAGAACGAGGTGGAATGTTTGGAGGATTAGTGGTAAGCTCCAGGCAATAACCATTTGGATAATTCTTAACACCCATTTGTCTGTAGTTACAGACCATCAAACGGGGAGGAATTGTTGCAGTCTTCCCCCCACAGGTGTGAGATAGTCGGGGGAAGTGTGGTGAAGTCACTGTTTATTTGGGGAAGGGAAATTACGAGGCGTGCTGCCTTTTCTTCTACCCTTAGAATTGTTCCCTATGTAACCTCCCCGAAAGAATCCTCTTGAAGGGGACGACTGGTTGTTACCTTTATAGGTGGATGTATTCTGGTCTGAGGGTGTGGTCTCAGACCCTGCTCGGTAAAAGGACCGCCAAAAGGAACCTCTATTGGAAGGGAACTGGGGAGCTCCTATGGATTTGGTGACCTCTGTGTCCTTTTTCATTTTTTCTAAGGCCTGATCAACATCAGGTCCAAAAAGATGTGTTTTGTCGAATGGTGTGTTCAGAATGAATTGTTGGACCTCTGGCTTAAATCCTGAGATCCTTAACCAAGCATGTCTTCTAAGAAGAATGCTGGTGTTGACCTCTCTAGCTGCGGTATCATCAGCATTCAAAGCACACCTTATTGACGAATTGGAAATTAGTTTTCCTTTCTTTACTAAGTCCTAGGCTCTGGTTTTATGCTCATCTGAAAGATATTGAAGCAGCTGCTCCACTTCATCCCAGTGGGCCCTGTCATATCTGGCTAAAAGGCCTTGCGTATTTGCAATGCGCCAGTGATTGGCCACCTGTGCCGCTACTCGTTTGCCAGAAGCATCAATTAATTTGGACTCTTTATCTGGTGGAGGAGCGTCCCCAGATGTTTGGGAACTAGCTCTTTTACGTGCATTAGATACAACTAGTGACTTTAATGGTAATTGCCCCTTGATAAATACTGGATCAGTGGGGGAGGCCTTATATTTTTTATCAACTCTAGGAGTTAATATGCGAGCACACACAGGATCCTTAAAAATGTCATCTGCGTGTCTCATCACGCCCTTCAGCATGGGAAGTGCTTGTGATGACCTATGTGTGGACCCTAAGGTTTCAAACAAAAAATCTTCCTCTAATGCCGCTTTATGTAGTGCCACTCCATGATATTGTGCTGCCCTGGCAATGAGTTCTTGGTAGGCTATGTGGACATCTGGGGATGATGACTTGGCAGGGTAAAGGTCCGGGTCGTTATCTGTTGGGGGATCAATAGTATAGTCAGACCATTGGTCTACTGGTAAATGTGTACCCTCTTCATCAATATCGTCATTATCGTGGTGAGATTGTGGAGAATCTTGAGGTGTAATCTATAAAGGATCAGAAGGAGGAGAGGGAGGTGGTGGAGTGGATGGGGGTGGTATACGAAAAGGACTGGTGCCACAGATTTCCTCTTTAAAGGAATTTTGTAATGAATATCCTCATCTGGAAGTTTGTGTTTTTGAGGTAGTTTAGTATGTGTACGACCTGTATCAGGGTTAATGTAGAGTTCTTTTTGTGTCCGATCCTTTTTTGGTGGGACAGCGTCTAAATTCGGATTGGACGAGGCCTGTTTTGTTTTTGGTGCCGGTGTTTTTGGTGCCGACATGTGATGCTCTTTAGAACCGGAAGATGTTGGTTCTGAACGCTGTTTCGCTTTCGGTGTGGAAAGTTTCGGCTCCGAACCAGATTTTTGCTTTGATCCGGATGGTTTCAGATCCGAAGAGGGCTTTTGGTGAGTAGGTATGGAACCGGAAGGCTGGACAGTGTGTTTTGGAGCCGAGCCTGGAGGCGGGTTGTCGGAAACGTCGTCTCGGTGCCGACCTTGGGCAGATGGCAGAGGTGATGCCGAAGCCTTGTCTTTTTTCTGGGGAAGTTGGCAGGGCAGGAGGTCTTTGGTACTCACGTGACCCCGTCCTTGCGGCAAGTCTTCAACGTCGAGGTCTATCTCGAGTTCTGAGCCGGAGTCCTGGCCGGAGAAGATTTCTTCTTCTTCCGCCGCTGATGCTCCCACATCTTCTAGATCGGAATGTTCACCGAAGACGTACGGTGTGTCTTCCATGCTTTGACGCTGCATTTCTCGACGTCGGGCCCGACGATCGTGAAGAGTTTTCTTCGATCTAAATGATTTGCAGGCATCACAGTCTTCCTCCTTGTGCTCCGGAGACAAGCACAAGTTACACACTTTGTGTGAATCAGTGTGCGGATACTTCGTGTGGCACTGAGGGCAAAATTTGAACGGTGTCCGTTCCATCGACAGAGAGCTAATCTGACTTGGCGAGGCCCGAAGGCCGTCCACAAAGCTTTCCAATCGAAAGTAGTTTTCGGTGACCGAAACGATACGCGGAGAAGTGGGAAACGCGTACGAGAACAATACCGTCGAGGTAGAGATGGTTGTGCGTCGAGGGGAACGGAAGAATGGTTTCGAACCGAAGCGCAGCAACACACGTCCGAACCCGATGGTGGAAAAAAACAATCTAACAATGGAGTCGATGCCCATGCGCACTATCACCGAAAGGAGGAGTCACCTCACCTCATGACTGGAAAGACTTCTTCGAAGAAAAACAACTTGCAAATAACCGGACCCAACACTAGATGGCAGGAGCATGCAAAGCATGTGATCTACAGCTCACATGTCTCGAACATATATATTTATTCACTGGATTTTAAAAATGACAGTGCTGACACCCTGAGAGAAAAGACGTCATGACTTTGAGAGAAAAGAAAGCTTTCTCTTGTTAGAACATTAGGTCTGGCTGCTGATGGGAGTTACTTCACTACTCTATCATCAAAGGAGCTTCCAATACATTCTGAGGGGATCCCAGATCAAGGAAGATGGCAGAATGATGGGAACAGTAAAGGGGCAGACAGAAAAGCATGACACGGAACGGGACACGATTAAACATAAAAGCAAGAATTGGCAAAGCCAATAAGTCTTGCAAAGACAAGCCCTATGCAAGACCTATTGGCTTTTCCAATTTCTTTTAGCCATGTTGTAGAGCAGCATGGCTGCTGCACAGCGTGGCTACAAGTTACAAAAAAGCGATATGATGCAGCCAGCACTGGCCGTGGCATAGCATTATTTTTAGGTCGAGCATTCAAGACCTCTTGTATACACTTTAGTATATACTTATATGTGTATGTACTTTGTGGGCTCTGGAGATCAGCCCTAGGACTTGTCTGCTTCCGCTTAGGGACTTTTTTTTTCTGTTCAACTGCCTCTATTTAACTGTCTTAATAGAAAACGGCCAGCAGAGGTCAGTAAAATACCAGAATTGCTTTCTGCTTAGGGACTTTCTTTTTTTAATTTTTCTGGCAACTGCCTCTATTCAACTTTCTTGATAGAAAACGACCAGCAGAGGTCAGTAAAATATCAGAATCACTTTAACATTCTCTAGATTCCAGTCCATGGAAATTGTCTTCCATGAGCACCCGTAGACAATAATATTTTTTTCAAATATTGTATTTTCAGTATTATGACCACCGAAGGCCCTGATTTTATATTAAAAACAGAGCTTTGGACTATACCATTTCCTGCTGAAAGGCAATATTTCTCTCCATGTGTTCCCATACCTGGCGTGTCACGCAGTTTGGTGCTTATTTTCCCTCCATGTTAAAGAACAGTAGATGTTTCAGCAGCCAGGCTAATGTGCTGCATAGCTAAATACATATAAGGTCCCAAAGGCGAGACTGATTGCATTGCAAATGTTTGTTCTTATGGGGGTGGGCAACAAAGGGAGGGAAGGTGGGGTGGAGCTGGCAACTCAGAAAGCAAGAGGGAGTGTAGAAAGGAAAGGGCAATGGGACAAAAAAAGTGCTATGACGCGGCCACCACTGGCCACATCACATTGCTTTTTTACCTTATGGTGGGTGGGGGTGGGCAACATGAATAAAGTGTGGGTGGGGGATGGGGAAGAAGCAGCACAGACAAGGGGGTTGGGAGAGGGAGAAGCAGCATGGTGGGGTAGGATGAGCTAACAACCTGAAGGGGAGACGTAGCCTTCTAGGCAAACCAAAATAGATAATTAGGCCATCTGAGACAGAAGCTATCGCCTTGTTCTGAGCATAAGTTACAAAGATGTGCCTTGCCAATAAAGAGATCACGGGTCGGCACACTAGATTGGGCCAGGTACTGGGCATATTTGCCATCTATTTCACTTTGCTTCTCCATGGGCCACATTTACCATCTATTTCACTTTGCTTCTCCGTGGGGCGTATTTGCAATCTATTTCGCTTTGCTTTTCCATGGGGCTGTTGGCATCTGAACGGTCATGTGCACGTGATGCCCTTTACCACAACACAAGAAACTGTTGATTAATGTTTTCAACATGAGCATGGGATACTATATACTTCTTTTGAGCATCAATGGGTGGTGTCTCAAGTTAAAAGCATGTGTATTTTATGAAATCTGCTAATATACAGCACTGGATGGATGCCGCCCATCAGATGGGGGGTAGGAGGGGAAGCACACAGACGAGGATGGGAGGGAAAGAAGCAACACGGGCAAGTGATGGTCTGAAGAGGAAGAAGCAACATGGGAAACAGTGGGGGTCGGAGATGGAAGAAGCAACATGAACAAAGAGGGGTGGGAGCTGGAGGAAGCAACACAGACAATGGTGGATGTGAGGCGAAGAAGCAACATGGACAACGGGGGTGGGAGGGAAGAAGGAACACAGGCAATGGGGGTTTGGGAGAGGAAGAAAAAGCATGGACAAGGGGGAGGGGTTGGAGGAAAAAAAGTTACATGGACACCAGAGGAAGAAGAAAAAATAAAAATGGTACCTCAATTACAGCACGATCACCAAAAGGACAGCAATCAAGGTGAAACAATCAGTACTTGGTGCATACTGCACCCGAAAGAAGAGGAAGGGAAGTCAGCACGCGCTGGCCAATTAGAAGGCAGCAAATAAGACTGACAAAGAATCCAGCAAATGATAACCAATGGGGGGCTATAAGCCCCTTCTCTCTTGCAAGCGAGCATATCTCTTATATGTCTCACAGGCAAGAGTGCATGCACTGTAGCAGGTGAGACTTAACAAGCGAGAGTGCATGCTGCGCATGCGCTGTCAGTGACGAGGCCTAAAAAAGGGAACTCTGGGATAAAGATCTGTATTAGCATTTTGAAACATATAGAGGCAATTTTAGCTTTTTTGCAACAACCCTATTTTTATAATTATATTATACTAATACGGTACATATCCCCTTCTTGCAAAGTAAATTCCCTTGTACTCTCCTCATAGCTCACCAAACTGAGCTAAGATGTGTATATCTGCAAAGCCGCCAGTCTTCCTGAACTCAAGAGATTCACTTGACTAGTTAACGATATCCCAGATGATAATGATGTACACCATAAACATGCATGAAAAAAAAAACAATAAATATCATTATACATCTATGACAAACATCAACATTGCTGAAACGTAATTATTGAAAAAGATTTAGCATTTTAACCAGATCAGCACATCTATAAAGGGTTGGCAGTGCCTGGCTCAGTTGTAAAGTATTGGGCTAAAATAGTCTGTCTGTGTGCGGCAGTATAAAACCATCCACTATGGTGATGTATGGTGGCGTCTGGTGCCCCCCATGCTTATTGCAAACATACTGCCCAGGTTATTCTTCCTGTCTGCTAAAGCCTTGGTTCAGACACCCTGGAGGACGAGACCCTGCTTATAGCCCAGCAGGAGCAGGCTGTCATCCTTGTATCTCTGTACACAGCTGGGCTTTTCTTATGCAAAGGCCCACAGCCAAAGCCGTGGCATTAGCGAGTCGACCAGTGCTTAATTTGAGCTGGTGGTTTCCGGTGCTCGTCACCAGCACTTAATTGCCAACACCGGTACTTATAACAGTCTGACACATAGTGGCACTGTTTGTCTAAGTTAAAGATGAGTACACAACAGTTGTTTATTAATTTAAAAAATATTTAAAAGGACTAATACCTGCTGTGCACACCATTCTCACCGCTTAGAGGCCTGGAATAGTCTGAATTGTCACTTTTGTAGGAGTGTGATTGCTAGTAGTTGTGTTGGTACTGTCATTGGCGGGGTTGGCAGAGTTGCAAGCTGCAGTGGTCTCCCGAGGAGGGCCCTGGCACTTCTTTTTTTACAAATTAAGCACTGGAGTCGACAGATGACTAGATGGGCATAGCTACTTTGGCCGTATAAGGTTTAGGTAAACAAGACAGTACCCTATCAGATAACGAAACTGGTCTAATAGCTCGACCCACTCTTGGCAAATCATCTTGCAGGTTTCTCAATGCATAACAATGCCGACGTCTGTACAAGACTGTTACCATTACTTCAAATCATTGCTAGCGCTTGCCAGCAAAGGATATGTGTGCCATTGTAATGGCCATTTCCAAATTGAATGCTCAAAATTAAATGCAATGACCTTACATTGTTGATGTAAATATTGTAAAATTAGTATTCAAAAAACATATATCTCAGCCAACAAAAAGGAAGTTCATATGGAAAGTATTATGACTGTACAAAATGCTGTCCATAATTATACCAATACTGACTTTAAAACAAGTTATCAATATCACAGAAATTAATGATGCTGGAGGCTTTATAAATTCTCTACATCGCAGGAAAATACAGTCTTCAGGCAGGCACGGCGTGTTACCCAAACTGGTAACTATCCGTCTTGTATAAGGGGAAACATTGTAAAAATCTTGCAGCTATGTAAACGGTAGTGCCTTGTGTATGCATGCTCTAAACCTCATTTAGAAATTATGTTGCTCTGTAGACAAAAAGTCATGCACATTCTCAGATTTACCCTGCAGCATAAAATAAATTGATAGCATCTGCGGCCTTAAAATATGTTGGAATTGACGTCAGAGACAGCCTAAACAATAATACAAGTGTAATGATCTTGATGCAAGATCATTATGAATGGCATGCATTTATTTTTATGGTAATTAAAGCAGGCAACGATGGAAGGTGTGAGAAGTGAAAAAGCGACATCGACGAGGGAGGTGGGATAGAAAGAAGCAATACCAACATGGAAGTGAGAAGAGAAGAAGCAACACAAACAAAGACGACAGGGGAAGAAGAAAAAAAATAGTATTTCGATCACAGTGTGATCAGTGGAAGGACAGCAATCAAGTTGAAGCAATCAGTACTTGGTTCATGCTCCAGACCAAAGAAAAAAAAGTGAAGCCAAAACGGGCTGGCCAATTAGAAGGCAGCATTAGAGTGACAAAGAAGTCGAAAAAAGGTAAGCAATACGCGGGTTGCAAGTCCCTTATCTTTTGCAAGCCAGCATATCTCTTATATCTCTTGCAGGTATGGCTGCATGCACTGCAGCAATTGATACCTAACAAGCGAGAATGGCAAGAAATGAGTGGGCTGTTATATACAATATCTCTTGCAAGTCAGAAGGCATGTCAGAAGGCATATGCTGTAACATGTGAGACCTAAAAAGGGAGCTGGAGTGAAAGGGGTAGGGACATGATGCTTATGTGGTGGAAAAATACAACTCAAGAAAATATGGTAGCACAAAATAGAGCAGGTATGGATGTTGCAGGAAGGATAAAGGACTGTTTGATGGGGTAGAGAGGGACATATGAAAGGAGCGGATAGAACTGTGACATGGTTCGCACAAGAAATTCTAGTCCAAAGTGTACTGATATTTTAATGCTGACATCCACTGGTAATGGGACCACATGTACTGCTTGTTCAGGCCATCAGAAACTTCCTTTCTTTTGTTGTCATGAGCAATCTCATAGTATTTCTCTGTTAAAAAAATCAGCCTTGATGGCAAAGTGGACTTCATCTGTGCATAATTGTGAAATGGTGCAGGAGGTGAATAAAGTACCTCCTTAATTTAGAACAATTGATCCCTTAAACAGTCATTCTCAAGATCAGCTATTTCAGTATGGAACCCCCTCCCATCTCGGACGTCGTTCTTCACCTTCTGAGAGGTCTGGAAAACAATACTTCTCTTTACATGTATACAAATAGGATTCTCTTTTCACTTCCCTAAAAAAAAAACCATCTTATTACCTGACACTCAGTCTTCCCAATCCCTTGTCAGCTTCCTCCATTCCCCTACTCTCTCTTTCAGTCTTCGTACCCAGCTCACTGAGAGTGACATTTATTATCTCTTCCTTATGAGATTGAGTGGCGGCTCCTCCGTAATGGCGGACGAGTGCCGGCCCACTTCCTGGCGCAGAGCCAGCTTGTGCAGGGAGGGGCGGGGCATAGGAGGGTGGAGGAGGCGTGCTTGTGCACTCCCTAAGTGCTCATGTGTGTTTCGCTGGCAGTCTCAGACCGACCAAACCACACATCCGCACTTAGGTTTCTCCAGGCCGGCCATATTCAGCAGCCGGGCTGGAGAAACCCCACAGACTCCATAGCATGAGCAGGGCATCTTTCCTGCCCGCTCAGGCCAATTCCCGTGCTGCTCTGCAGTACAGGTATTGGCTAGGAGTCTGTCCCAGGGGCTGCTGGGACCCAGGAAGAGGCCAGCAGGAGTGACGTGACGCGATGCGGGAGGCGGCGGAGGCATCATGTTAAGTTTTTTTAATTATTATTATTAACATGCCCCCCTATCCCCCTGCACACATGAGACTATCAGGAAGTGCATAGGGGACTGGGGCTAAGCTTGGCACCTTGCAAAAGTTACTTTCAGGATAATTTTAAGTAACTGGAAATGCAATGAAGAATATGTTGAAACTACCCTTGAATTGACAATGAGGTATACAAAATATAAGAACGGAGCAGACACAGTGTCAATATTTATCCAATAAGTAAGGCCTGTCAGTTGAAACTCTGAATGGCAGTATCCCTACATTGGGTGGGACTATTCTAGAAAACAAATAGTGCATGTGGGAGAAGGGCATGACAGTTTAACAACTTGAATTTATGCACTGCACAACTGTTGCAATGACTGCGTATTAATTACCTTGCAATTGAAAAAAAAGCTCTTGTCCTTAATTAAATTTAACAAACCAAAGATTTAATGTTGAAGAAGCAGCAGAAATAGTTAAGACATGTGCACTAACCTAAAACCAAAACATTTCAGAAAACGGCATTCCCTATGTTGAAATTTAAGCTTTTCCGGGTTAAGGCAGGCAGAGTAAGTATGGTGCCATGACCCTTTTTGGGTGGACTTCCAGGTCAACTAGGGCAGAACTAGCGGGCCTGTAGTGAGAAGCTTTCAGCCTACAGCGGGTTTAAATTTATCAATGAGCCAATCGCGTGCTTCCGATTTAGGTATTTAAACGTGAACGCGAAGAGCATTTCATTTGGATGACCCATGGCGGAAGGACGTGTTTGCAGGCTCTCTACATCAATTTTAAGGTAATTCAGGGGGAGATTATGCTAGAGGGATGCTTTAAAACAAAAGTCACCCCGTTTTAAATTAATATCTAAAATCTTTGCGATTACTGCAGCAGCTATGGCATCTTTCCCCTTTCTGTCTTTTCAGATAGCTGTATTGAGAGACTGTAAAAGACAGTAAATAAATCCCTCTTTGTGTGAGGAGTACGCCGGTTAATTAAGAAGTGAGGGAGTGAGGACTCTCTCCCAGGTATGTTAGGGGACCTAAATTAAAACAATAGTATTGCACATTCTACTAAATAGAAAACTAATTTTATGTTTTTTCCCTAGATTGAAAATTATTGATTTTAATGCAACACTTTCAGTGAAATAACTATAAATAACGTTCTGCCTAGAAATTACAATAAAGATCCCATCACTAACTTTACAAGGTGAGAAGAGGACTTTGTGTATATAAGGTGCTCATCAATCTAGTGTGTTACAATAATTAGCAACTCTTGTAGTATTAATTTCGGATATATATTTTATAGGTTCTCAGGACCAGAGTATCCTAATATGACCAACCAATCAATATATATGGAGTTGGCAGGAAAATGAAATAAGGTATAACACCTCCAGGTTGTTTGTATAACCAGTTCTTACACTGGATTTATATGGGTTAGGCCTCCCCCCTTTTTTCATTAAGATGGTGGGATTTACAAGGATGGTAGATGGCATCATAGGCATATACCGGAATGGGTCTATCTGATAGATCAAATAGGCATGATGTAAAATGTTGGATAAAATATGTATTTCATGTTTCTGTAATTGTAGAAATACTGAATATATTTTGTCTAAATACTCAATGTAGTGGGTACTGAAACTGATATATTTGAAAAATAATGAATATGAAATCATGGTATTATAACCAGTTAGCCCTTCTTTTTAAAATGTAGCTTTTGCCTTTATATAAAATATTAATATAATTAATATCTGCCTACAGGATTGAGTTTAAAGGCAACCATACAGTGCCAGCCAAGAGAAACCAATTGTTTGTCTTGAAAAAGATGGGAAATTGTTAGAACCATCGAAACGCGTCGACGCTCCATTCAACACAATCCGTGGAAACAGCTTATCCTATAGATAAAGAGTAGAAATTTTATCTAGGATCTGTATTTGAATTATTTCGACTGGATGTGTTTGTAAATGACAAATTGTATTGTCTATATTTGTCTCTCCGTTACGTGTGTGTGTTGGCCTATTTTAGTGACTATAATCCCTGTAATGATTTTTATGTGTGTCTAACATTTGTGTTGCTTTTATCAGTTTGTGTTGTTATTTGAATGTTTGTAACACAGGTTTTTATTGGTATATGAAATTGATGCTATTTTGAGTGTAATGAGCGTTTATAATTGTTTTTTGTATACATTGAGTGATAAATTTTAAATAAAACAATATTTTTAATACAATCTACAGTTGTGTAGGAATAACCTTAACTCAGTATCTTTCTAATATATGGGCAATAAAAATCCTTTGTACTGGGAAACTTAGAGACCCAGTTATAGTATATTTTTTCACCAAGGGATTTCTCCTTTTTACTTGTCAATAGTACCCTATTCCCCTGGTTTGAACAAAGGGGTCCCTCTTTTTCTTATTGTATTGTATGCAGAGCCAGCTTGTGCAGGGAGGGGCGGGGCATAGGAGGGTGGAGGAGGCGTGCTTGTGCACTCCCTAAGTGCTCATGTGTGTTTCGCTGGCAGGTTCAGACCGACCAAACCACACATCCGCACTTAGGTTTCTCCAGGCCGGCCATATTCAGCAGCCGGGCTGGAGAAACCCCACAGACTCCATAGCATGAGCAGGGCATCTTTCCTGCTCCGCTCAGGCCAATTCCCGTGCTGCTCTGCAGTACAGGTATTGGCTAGGAGTCTGTCCCAGGGGCTGCTGGGACCCAGGAAGAGGCCAGCAGGAGTGACGTGACGCGGGAGGCGGCGGAGGCATCATGTTAAGTTTTTTAATTATTATTATTAACATGCTCCCCTATCCCCCTGCACACATGAGACTATCAGGAAGTGCATAGGGGACTGGGGCTAAGCTTAGCACCTTGCAAAAGTTACTTTCAGGATAATTTTAAGTAACTGGAAATGCAATGAAGAATATGTTGAAACTACCCGTGAATTGACAATGAGGTATACAAAATATAAGAACGGAGCAGACACAGTGTCAATATTTATCCAATAAGTAAGGCCTGTCAGTTGAAACTCTGAATGGCAGTATCCCTACATTGGGTGGGACTATTCTAGAAAACAAATAGTGCATGTGGGAGAAGGGCATGACAGTTTAACAACTTGAATTTATGCACTGCACAACTGTTGCAATGACTGCGTATTAATTACCTTGCAATTGAAAAAAAAGCTCTTGTCCTTAATTAAATTTAACAAACCAAAGATTTAATGTTGAAGAAGCAGCAGAAATAGTTAAGACATGTGCACTAACCTAAAACCAAAACATTTGCTGATTCATACACTTGACAAGAAACAGTCAAGTTAGACCGGAATGACAAAGGTACCTCTAATATAAGCCGTGGCAATAAAAATGTATGTGCTGGGCGCAGTGTGTTATTAATGCACCCAAGGCATAGATGAATAACACATATCACAAATGGATATATGTCCGCCAGCTAAACTTTACTGCTGCACCCTAACTGAGCAACGATGACGTATGATGCTCTGCTGCTGGAGTAGCAACTCCTTCCCAACATGAAAGCAATGTAGGGGAGCTCATGGAGGCAAATACAGCAACAATGACGTCTTCGCCTTAATTCTGGTACTGGAATGGCCAAATCCCCTCTTCTGTTCCTCAATAAATATCACGTGGTAAATGTACATACTTTAAGAATACGCCATTGGTGGTTTAAAAATATACACAGTTTTGACTCACCGGTGTGCGTCAGCACAGTTAACGTGGTCCCGTAGGATAGTAAACTGTGTCACTGTAAACACGGGCGGGGAGCTCACTGAAACAGGGATGCAGTTATAATGAGACTGGCTTTGTAACAATTTGCGTCAACGCAGCAAGCATGTAACACAAGTTGTGACTGTAAAAGAGGGCGAAGGCATCCTTTTTTTAATACTAAATGTATCTTGCAGCATACATGAACGAGCAAAGTGCCAATCTGTCGGGAAGTTTACAACATATTCATTTTGCACTGGTTAGCATGAAAATTGTGTTTTCTAGTTTACAAAGAGGGAAAAGGGCGAGTGGACTTTTTTCTTACCTGTGGTAAAAAGAAGAGACAATATTTCAATGTGGAGTTCAAAAGTTGCGATTTTAGTAAAAACAAGAATTGCCTTTAAAACACAATCTGGGGCTTATTTACAAGCCCTTGCGCCGCCGGTGCGTCACTTTTTCCCATTTTAAAAGTGATGCACCGGTGGCGCAAAGAGCTTGTAAATAAGCCCCTCTGTATGTAGGAGTGCGAGGTTTTTGAAGCAGTTGTCTGCAAGGTTACTAATGGGCCCAAGTTGTAATTAGAATTTTCGTGGTTAGAGGCTACTTGTTTGGAGGGGAGTAAATCAGGCTTAGGCTAGGCCTCCAACTGAGCCTCCAACTGATGAAATCTGGTTTTCACTGGAATGATATCATATTTGTTAAATAACATCTTCTGCCTGTGAATTATGGGCTTTACCTCGTTGCCTTTCCTTCCCCCTGAATGGTCAAACTTGACCACCAGTCCTACTTAATTCAATTAGTTCCTTCCAGCATGAGGTGGCTTCCTTCAGGTACTCGGGCAGTCCGATTAACGCAGATGAGCACCTGAAGTTTTAGACCATTCAGGGGATCGTGCCGCTCTGGGCTTTTCTTCACTGTGTCCTGATGAATGAAATGAATGAAAACACATTTGTTATAGCGCAAAGCAACTACTCAGAAGAGTGTCTAGGTGCTGACAGAAGCGGTTAGGGGAGAAGCAATGGTATGCTGCTAAGTTTTAAAAAGCCACGTTTTCAGGTGTTTCTTGAAGACTGAGATATCTGAAATGGAACGTAGGGCGGCTGGGAGTCTGTTCCAAGCCTGGGCCCCCAAAAATCCAAAAGATCTGCCACCCATCCGAGCAAGGTGTACTTTGGAAGTACGAGCAAGGTCGGAGGAGGAGAATCTTAGAGATCGAGCCTGGATGTAGCGATTGACTCTTTTGCTAAGGTAGCCAGCTCCTTTCCAATGGAGGGCCTTAAAAAAAGACAACCAGAGCTTTGAATTTGATCCTTTCTTTCAGTCTCAAACAATGAAATGATTTAAGGAGGGGGGACATCGGAGACCTTGGTTTAGGTTGGAGGATCGCCCTAGCAGCGGTGTTTTGTACTACTTGCAGGCGTTGTACAAGGTAACAGGGAAGGCCCAAATACAAGACATTTGTGTAGTCCAGTCTTGATGTCACCAAGGCCTGGACCACTATTTTCCTAGTTTCTATTGTCAAGAGAGGAAGACATTTTTTCAACATACGCAAAATGCCGAAACAGGTGCCCACCAGAGTTTGGACCTGAGACTTCATGGACATGGTGTTATCCAGAAAAACTCCAAGGTTCCTTACAGCTGACTGCTCGGTGTGCGGTGGCGAATATTCTTCAGGCCACCAAGCGTTCCAGTTACTGATTGCGGGTTGGCCAAAGAAGACAATCTCGGATTTATTCGAGTTGCATTTGAGCTGGTTCTCCTTAAGCCACTGAAAAACCTTAGAGCGACAGGCTCTGATATTAACACCGTCGAAATCTGCTTTTTTTCCCAGGTGAAAATCAATTGCGTGTCATCCGTGTAGGATATGGTCTTTGCACCGTTTGCCTCTACTATAGATGCCAGGGGGGACAAGTACAAATTAAAAAGAGTAGGGCTAAGAATGGAGCCCTGAGGAACTCCAACCCTTATGCCTGGCATGGGGGCTGAAAAAGGGGGAAAGCCCTATCTCCTGGGCTCTGTCCTGCAGGAAAGAGTCCAACCAGGTCAATACTGTCCTGCTGATTCCCAGATTCCTCAATCTGTCAATGAGTCTCTCGTGCGGGACAGTATCAAATGCTGCCGACAGATCGAGCAATATCAGGACAGCCCTTCCACCCTGATCCAGTATTCCTCTAATATTCTCGGTAACTTCCAACAGGGCAGCCTCAGTGCTAAAATTGGCCCTAAAGCCAGATTGAGAAGAGTGCAACAGATTGTGGTTCTGCATGATTTGAAATTACTTTATTAACGTGTTTTTCCAGAACTTTTGAAAGAGCCGGAAGGAGAGATATCGGCCTATAGTTGGCTGGATCATTATGGTCAGCTGAAGGTTTTTTTTAAAGTGGAAGGATTTTGGCATGTTTCCAGATAAGTGACACTTTACCAGCAGAGAGAGAAGAATTCAATACTGTATTTACTGTGACATTAATTGTGGCAGCAAGAGAGGCAAGTAGTTTAGCAGGGCAGGCATCACTTGGAGAGCCGGACCGAAGACCTTTAAGATAGTGGAGCGAATCGGCTAATAGTATTCCAGGAAACTCTACTAACATAGGAGAATGCGAAAAGTCGGCCCTATGTGACAAGGATTGGTCTATCACTAGGTTCTCTTCCGTAATTTCCACAAAAAATTGTTGAATTAAGGCAATCTTATTGTGGAAGGATAGAACAACCTGCTGGGTCCATTCGGCTGAGTGAGGGGATTCTTTCTTTGTTGCCACAGGGGAGGTGAAAGATTTCACTATGTTAAAGATTACTTTCCCCTTATTTTGAGCCATATCAATGTTTGCCTGTAAATAATTCATTTTAGCCTATTTTACCAGAAGGTAGTAGGATTTCTGGGCACTCTTATAGATTTTCCTATCATCCAATGAGTAATGTTTGCGCCATTTTCTTTCCAGAACCCTGCAAGTCCTTTTACTTGCTCTTAGTGATTCGTTAAACCAATGCGCGGACGGGTGAGTCCTCCTAGAAGTCCATGAGGACAGGGGAGCGGCGTTTTCCAAGTTGGACTTAAGCCAGCATTCTAGTGCGGTGGTGTCACATTCAAGATCGCCGACCAGCATAGGAGCTGATGATTCCAAAGCCTCACTCAGCGAAGGCATAGATATTTTATGAAAAGATCTATATTTGTGATTGGTCCTAATAGGCCTAAGTGGGAGACCAGAGTCTAGGTTAGGTATCATAAAATTGATGAGAAAATGGTCAGACCAAGTGATGGGGGACGGCAGGTCAGTTATTAATTCTGTATTACAGAATATCTGATCAAGAGTGTGTCCCAAATTATGGGTTGGGGCAAAGATGGACGGTGTCAAATTGCACACCGCCATAATTTCAGACAGGGAGATTGTATTGGGATCAGTGTGCTTATCCATGTGTAAATTAAAATCACCCAGAAGGATTAACTGATCATATTTAATCGCGAGGGGAGTGATACATTCTTTCAGTGAAGGCAGGAAGTTACTGAGAGCTCCAGGGGGTCAATACATTAATATTCCTGCTAGGCATTGGTGGGGGGATAAGAAACAGCGGAAACCTAGATCCTCAGCTCCCTCCATCAGCTCTAATGAGAGAGGGACACAGTCTAATTCTACTTTGAAAATGATGGCCACACCACCTCCCTTCCGATTTGGGCGATCCTTCCTTATGATTTTATATCCCTCAGGTATGGCCACCGCTATATAGGGGTTTGAGGACTCTGATAGCCAAGTTTCAGTAAGAAACAGAAGATCCGGACCCTCATCTGCCAGCAGATCAAAAATTTTGGCTGCATGTTTGTGCAGCAAACGTGTATTCAATAAAATGGCTCTGAACTGATTTACGTGTTTAGGCATCTTAGTTGGGGGGGGGGGACACGGGCACTCAGCTGGAGGCCAGGGAGGTGTCCAGCTGCACGAAGGGCATTTGGAGTTAACCCATGTCTCCATATTAGTGGTTAGATGGGGAGGTTTTAAATTCAGCAGTTCTTCACGATTGTAGTGTAGCGTAAGATTCCTACCTGAGCTGAAAATGGCATGATGGTCTTGTGGACTACTTGGCCTTAAGAAACTGAAACGTCGATGCTTCCTTCTCTCTGACAGCATATACAGAGATCATTTGCTGATATATCCGTAGGCTTGTTGGATCAAACAGGAAGAGATTCAATTGGGCTGTCAATTTGTTATATTTGGTAAAGAGGATATTCCGTTCCCCATTGATCATCTTTTGAATCACTTTGTAACTGTTTGGTTTTATCAAGTGGGGCCCAACAGTGATATTGTGTGAATTTTGTAATCTATGATCTGATCCCCGAGTATATATTATTTATGTGATGAATTATTTTTTTAAGTTTAATAGCGAAATTATAATAACAAAGTAAGTGAAAGATTTCTGATCGTTACACCTGAGTATTAACTCATTCATTATTTTTACGTAAATAGTGAACCTTGTATATTAAATATAGAGTTGGATTAGTAGACCAACAAAACATGAATCACACTGGAAGTAAATCCTCCAGGAACATTTTGGTTTTTGACTTTTAGAAAGTTGGCATTTTCTTGCCTTAGCCATTTGGTTCCTGCAGCCTGTCTCTGGTCACATGACTGGGTGTAGTTGGCAGTTAGACTTTGTGTAATCCACCTAGACAGCCATACACAATGGGAGCTTAGGTGTGACTGAATGGGTCATCACTGGCAGGTTAGGAGGAAGGAGCTGGGCCTAGCCTCATCTGAAAAGGCTGTGTCCTGTCTCCACACAAAGGGCTGCATACCCCCTGTAGTTAGTTAGGAGCCAGGGCAAGGAAGGCAGGGCATTTGTGCACTTAAAAAGTATGCCTCTAGAAGCTTCTCCCCACTTCAAAGGCACAACTGTGTATAAAATAAGGACCTCAGACACCACCACTTCAGTACACTTCTTGACCTGTGGATACTCTGCCAGGAATAAGGACTGCCATGCTGATGAAGGACTGCCACTCTGCTGAACTGCACTCTGCTGGACTCATGCTTTGCTGTGCTGACCTGTTGCCTGTTGCCCTCCTGCCTGGATGAGTAGGATTGAACCTGCATCTCTTGAACCCAGAGTGGCTCCAAGGGCTAGTTGGCTGGCCTCCTGATCTGAAGCCTCGGGGACATAATAGGCTTTCAATCACTTTGCACCTGCACCTGGACTCTCCTATCTGTGAGTCTACCCTGCCACGTGGTGCAGTCCCAGCCCAGGACCCTTGGAAGTGGGCCTAAGCTGCTTGCCAGTGGAACCAATGCATCTTCTCTGCTGAGTGACGCATCCCTGAGCCGAAGCGATGCATCGCCGCTGCGTGGATTGGACCCGTTAACAAAAGACCTGCTTCGTAGCCCCTGTAGTCCTCAGAAGCGGCGCATTGCATCGACGGTGCGGCTTATCAACAACACAGGTCCTCGCATCTCTCGTCGACGGCAACCTTAATGACGACACCAGACTCAACATCACAGTCTCGTAGCTCCTCAAAATCAACGCATCGCCAGCTGCGTGCCGCATCCACGACGCCGGACTTCGCATCCCCGTCAATGGGATCCTTGATGAAGACGCAACCGGACCTTGCACCGCAGCCTCGCCACATCTCAGAACTGACGCATCCCTTTGACTGTGCGGCGCATCTTCAACGTGGAGCCATGCAACGCTCTCAACCAAGATTTAAGGTACTCTGTTCAGCAGGCCTAACAGGGTCCTTGTAGCCGGCCCGCGCTCGACCGCGGTCAGCCTGAACTTGTGACTTTGTCACGGGCGATCATGACCAGATATTCCCAGTAGCACTTTGTGCTTTTTGGAGCTATTTTCACTACAAACTTTAAAACTCAATATCTTCTGTTCTACAAATTGGATCTTTCTCGTTTTGGTCTTGTTTTATTTATTAAAAATCACTCTATTGTTCTTAATCTGTTGTGGGCTCCTTTTGTAGTCTGTTTTCATTGTTTTACTGTTTGAAATGTTGCACAAATACTTTGCACATTGCCTCTAAGTTAAGCCTTACTGCTCTGTGCCAAGCTACCAAGGGCATGAGCACAGGTTAAATTGGGGCTTGCGCCTTACCCTGACAAGGTTTATGGTTACTGCTGCTTTACTAGGGCTTACACTTCAGTCAAACAACAACCCAATGTCTTACAATTGGTTGCTAAGATTTATCTTGTCTGAACCATAACTAAACTTTATCTGTGTTTTTTTCAGTTAATTTCTGTTTTTTTTATGATATATTGCATTCATCTGATGTGTATCCATTCCACACTAGCACTAACTTTGACCATGAAAAGAAGGGTCTGGGCGTAGTGCCTGTCCTGCAGTCAGGTCCTCTAGCCACCCACCCCTGAACGCTACAATGACCTTCAGCCAACCATAGCCTTGATTACTTCCCCTTTTCAAGTACAATTCACAAAGTTTATTAAAAGATTGAATTTAATTTTGAAATGTGTCTGATAATGGAGAAATTGTGAAAATTTTGTCAATTTCTGAGTACATACTGGTAAGGGTGTGATTAGAAATGTCATTAAATTCACAATATTACTAAGGTAAATTCATTATTTTTTCTATTTTTGGTCCCACATTCCAAATCCCGGAGTGTCCACTGGCACTCCCCTGGGGTCAGGCACTTCTCATAGGGCCTCCCCTTTGCTGTGGGTATTTTTCCACTGCGATAAAATTAGCGATTTTGTCCAAAATCACAATATTGACGATAGCAGAAACAAAACTTTAATCTCCTTTATCAGACATTCATGCCTTGTTAATACAAAGGTGATCAAGAGAATTCACAAACGTCTGAATTCATAGTGTTAACTGTCAATACATACATAAAGTGTTTACCCATTCAAACTCAACGAGACAAATTTACATCAAACCATGAAAATCAAACTTACTGAGTAAAGTTTTACCTTCATAATAAGTTTGGCAGAAATGCATACGTTTTTTCTGTAGAGCTGAGCAAAATTTCCTATGGAAAGCATATCTTTGTTGACTCCACCTTTAAATTTTTCCCCGGTATGGAAGTGTAAGATAAATCCTGATCTTAGCTGCAGACTCTTAATGAGAGTCAAATTTTGTGTAAATCTATACATGAGGACTAGAATTATACGAAAATCAAAAATGGATTTTCAATGGAAAGTTATCCAGAACCTTAATTTCAGGTGCAATTGCATCTCTGTAATTGGTGGTGACATCTCACTCCATAGTGAGTCCCATTTTTGGCCTATTAATAACCCTTCACCTCTTCTTTCCAAACTTGGGCAATATAGCCATCAATCTTCAACCTTTCATTGTGCTAAATATAGTGTCATTTAGCCAAAGGAATCCCAACTGATAAGGGAATGAGAAAACAGGTCACTATTCGACATTACATAGTAATCTTTGATCAAATACATTCTAAACATGCTGAATGACTGTCCGCCAGAGTGTCCTTTATTTGACTCCTTTTCTTGGAATAATGATTTTTTTGTCTAGTCATATTTCAGTTCTTAATCAACAACCAGGGGGTCGATTCCGATCCCGGCCGGTAGGGCACCGAATCGGATTCGGCTGAACCGGATCCGATTCGGAGCCCTTTTTCCCGACCGATTCGTACGTGCGTCCGGGCGAACGAGTACGATGCGAGCGCGTGCGAATTCGCCGACCGACTCGTTCGCGGGTCCCGACCACTCCGACCGACTCGCACGGATGCGCCTCGCACCGCGCAATGGAGACGTTCCCCGGCTGGGCAAGTACGATGCGCGCCGCGAGCAGTCCGACCGACCCGCGCCGTCCGGCTCGAAGAAGCAGTCGGAGCCGCACTTTGGGGGTCCGTCTCGGACCCCCCTGTATGGGTAGCCATGCGAGTTGCACACAGGGGGGACCCCTGTGCGTGTACGGCGCGAGTCGCTTCGCCGCGTACACGCTGTAGGGGGTGCCCTTGTTCGCCTCGCACCCATTGAGTCAAAGGGAGCCCGCGTACGCGTTGTACGACCGGCTCCCATTGACTTCAATGGGAGTCCGACCGACTCGAGTCCGATATCATACGTGCGCATCGTACTCGTTTGGTCGGGCTGCTAGGGTCCGATTCGGTCGGAAATCTCTCCGGGTCCGGCTCGGTCGGAGAGATTTCCGGCCCGAATCGGAATCGGCCCCTAAGTGTCCAGAGTGCATACACCAATTCGGTGTGTCTGTAAATGTTTATAATAACTGGAATTACTGGATAATATGTTTAGTAAAGTAAGGGCTGTCAGAGGCAGGCCTCTATTTCTGCTCACCTAATTTAGATGGGTGGAATTAGAGGTCTGTTTTCACTGTCCGTCACCGACTGGCAGTAAGGGGCAATGCAACCTGCTAAATGCTCCCCTCATCATTGGACAGAAATCCCATGGTGATGGGAGCATTTGATTTTTTGTTTCCAAAATGAAAATCTTGCGTGGGACTAAAAGAAAACAGTTTGGCGCAGGGTTCCTTCATGTTGACAGAGCCCTGCACCAAACTGCATTATGCATTGATAGGAACCGCCGTAACAGCAGTAACTTTTTTTTATTAATGGGGTCCCTTATGGAAAGAAAGTCAAACAATCAAATATACATAGAAATACAAGGAGGCCTATGTGTGTTATCCAAATCAAACAATCATATATATCTATTTAATGCGAATAAAGAACAATGATGTGGGAAAACGAATGCAGGGAAGTCAGATAATACTTACAAACTCAGGCATACAAGAGTGACAAAATAAAACACAATGGTTAAGTCACAATCAGTCAGTACCAATGCTCATGTATCCAAGAATTAACAATTATAACAATTGAGTCTAGGTACCACAGTCAATGACGTTATGATCCTTAGTGAAATATTAGGATCATCATCAGGACATACAAAGTTATGCCTGAGATAAGAATAGGGCCACGGCATGTGTAACCCAGTTCCAACTAAAGGGAAGGGGGAAAAAGGAAGGAAGAAACACAGAAGGGAAGAAAAGACAATTAGTTGCCATGATATGAAGCAAGGAATAATCTAACATCCGTCCAACCAGGGAATCAATGCATTAAGAGCCTGGGCCTAACCGTACGTGAGGCCCAGACATCAAAACTAAATAAATTAGAAGGGATTACCTACAGGCAATTGGGGGAGTACTCATATCCCCATATGGAATTAAATGCAAGGTGAAGAAGACAAATGCCTATACTGGGATTTAAAGAAAAATAATTAGAAATTATATGGTATGGAAAGAAACGCTGCTGTGGACTTAAGAGGAAACAAATGGAACAAGAGATACAGCATCCAGCGTAAAGGAGATGATTGCCTCGATTGGATTAGAAGAGCAAGAATTAGAATTAATAACACAGGGAAAAAGACGTTGCTGTGTGCGTAGGAGAAAAAATTGGAGCAAGAGATATAACATCCATTTGAAAGCGCTATGTGTGTCTAGGTAAATAGAAGGAGTGCAGACAGGAGAAAAGTGCAGGTATCAAGGTTGCTACAACCACTGTGTGTAGGCATAAGGAACCGGGGAAAAGAAACTAAACGTCTTGGGAAGAAATTGGGGTCCTGTAATGAGAGAGACGACGTGACCTGGCCAAGATAGGGCAGAATAACAGCTGTCCGAAAGGAGCCCCTAATAAAAGATTAAGAGGTGTATTAGGAAGCTGGCCCATGCAGTGAGAACCTCTAATAAAGCGCTAATGGGTGGTGCTAACCTGGGAAACAGTTGCGGTGGAACCCAATTTCTTGTATAAATACATAAACCCCATGGTCCTTATTTCCCATTTGTTTCCCTTGTATTACAGAAATATAACAGCGGTTCCTGGTAATGCTTTAAGAAATAAACACCTGTTTGGTGGTCATTTCTAAATCTGGTGGATGGTATCCCGTCAGGGCGATGGATTATTTTACTCTGTCGCTCTGGCGGAGAAACTGACCATCCGCCAGATTATAAATCTGGCCCTAAGTCTTTTTTTATGGAGCTCAAAATCCTCCCAACGGGGCAAGCCTGAAGCTGTATCCAATGAAGTTGCATCGAAATTGGACATCTTTGCCACAAGGTGTCCCTGACAGCCCTGGAAGTCTTGGAAACCCAACTGTTCAGGAATTGGGAACAGCTCCTTTGGGTCACTTCTAAGGCTCCCAAGAACTCGTGGGCAGTATTTAGGCACCAGGACTCACTCCAGTATAGGTCTTGAGCAAGGGCCAATCCAGGTCTAGTTGGTAATGGTGAACTGGTCTCTTCAGGAGAAACGCCTCTTGCAGCGTGTAGTCTCCCTGTCGTCACACAGGATGTCAGTCAACTGACCCTTTGGACTCAAATATTTTGCCCTGGGAACAAGAGGAACCAGATCCAGTTCTTTGGGGCTCCTCTCAGGTCAGAGACAGCAGGTCCAATCCTCTTCTGACCTATCCCAGGACTAAAAAGGATTCTGATGAAGGTTCCTTGGGGTGCCACATTTATAGTTGGGACTAGCAAGTGCGTGGGGGTGATTTCTGAACATTCTCTAAACCAATGGACAAAAAGTCCTTGGGCAAAACCACCTATTTTCCAGCAGTTCTAGTTTGTCTACAGCAAACACAGCCACAGTGTCCCTCACACCTAAAATCCAAGACCGGGAAAACCTTTCTCCTTGTGCAGAGCTCTTGTATTCACCCAGTGGTATGGCCAGGGAAATATGCTGTCCCCTCTATTGTGTTCACTCCAAACCAGTTCTCGGGGCAGTTTCCCTACCGCTGGGTTCAGAGCCAGCCTGGCTAGTGTGGGCCTTGGAGACAAAGGCTTTCTTTCTTCAGGTCTCTCCTTCCACAAAACTATAAATGGGTAGGCCTCATGTCTGTACCTTTCAAGTTAATGAAGTTCCTGGGTCCTCCCAAGCTGTCCTTCCTGGGCTCATAGGGATTAAAATGCCCCACAGCCAGTCTATCCCATCACCAGACCTAAGCCACTGCTCTGCTCTAGTAGCAGTTTTCACCCCTCATTAAGGCCAAGCACTATCTGGGAAGCTGATAGCAGGCTAATGCAAATTAGATCTGACATTTTCAGGCAGGAAAAGGTAACTTTCCTAAAGTTACTTTTTCTAAATATTTATTAATATTCTAACTACACCAATAAATTTTATTTTTAATAACTATGAAAAACTATCTTTGAATGACTATTTTATCCATTCTCTGTAAAAGGTTGCAGATCACAGTTTATAATACTTTTGAATATCAGGCACACTACCTTGTGGGCAGCAACCAGTACTTAAGGGTGACTTATTATTATTTAAAAGAGGAATTGTACCCAACAAAGCCACTGGCCTGGACAAAATTCCAGGTGATTTGTTCCTGAAGGAGACAGACATCTGGAGTGCTTACTTTTCAGTGGTATTTACAGCTATTATGAAGGGGGCACCTATTCCACCAACATGGACAGGGGCGGAAATAATCCCCATCTTCAAAAAGGGCTCACGTAATATGCCTGCAAATTATAAACCTACAAGTCTTATAGATAGCAAGCAAAAACGTTTTAGCAAGGTGATCTTGGGCAGACTTCAGGATTGGCTATCAACCAATGAGATTCTGACCCCTCTCTAGGCGGGCTTTAGAGAGTCCACAAGTACAATAGATGAAGTGCTCTGTCTACAGACGCTGTACTAGAAGACCATTAATTTGGGTGGGGATAACTTTACGTTGTGTTTGTAGACCTACATTCAGCCTTTGATATAGTACCCAGATTAACACTTTGGCGGGTCCTTTTCGAGATGGGGGTGCCCAGTTATTTGCTAGACATTATAGTCAGACTGCATATTAACAACTATGCATAGGTTAGGTTTGGTACCGCAGGTGAACTAACTGATTCCTTTCCTGTTATCAGAGGAGTCAGGCAGGTGTATGCTGTTTACTCTTTACCTCAATGGCCTTGTTACATTTTTGAACCAATGTGACAATGATGGGCCCAGATTACCAAACATGAGAGTTCCTGCCCTTATGTTTTCCGATGATACTTTACTACTCTCCAAATCCCCCATGGGACTTCAGAAGTTGTTGGACCAGTTTGAGGGTTTTTGTAAAATGAAGGGAATGGAGATTAACATGAGCAAAACTAAATATATGGTCCTGAACCCAGGGTCTTCGATCAGGACTCACCTAATATTAGCAGGGGCTCCATTAGAGCGTGTGCGCACTTTTGTGTACTTTGGTATAACATTAACTGAACATCTTGGGTAGCAACCTCATATAACCCAAAGAAGATTAAAAATGGAGTAAGTGGTGGGAGGCATTCTAAAGATGTTGCGTAGCTCACAGTATCGCCCCATTCAGTCGGCCCTACAGATATATAACCAGCAGGTCCTTGGGTCAGCTGTCTATGGTGCAGAGTTGTGGGGACATCTGGGTGCGACTTCATTAGCAATGGCGGAAAAACACTTCTTGCGTCAGTTGGTAGGTATACCCGTAAGTACTCCTTTCCTTCCACTTAGGCTGGACTTTGGGCTGAGAGCACTCTCTGATCGATTAGGTCTACGCCCCTTACTTTACTGAAGGAGGAGCTGGGCATTCGGCGAGGGCCTTTAACAAGGGAGCGTGCCTTTAATGGCCGGTAGAGCACGCTAGGAGGGCTCTAATGCTATTAGAACATTCTGCCCCTAGAGGGCAGAATGTTCTAATTAGTAAAAGCAATGGCCTCTCGGAGACCGAGGAGGTTTAAATCCCCTTGGGCTCCAAGAGGCCTTTGTTTACAGCAGCAGCTGTGAAAGAAAAACATTGGAATGTTGCTCTCCGGGCTTCTACCAGCCATTAGAAGCCCAGAGCAGTCCATTGTCTACAATGGAGCTCCCAACATTCCAATGTTCTAATAGACATTAAATCCACTCGTCTGCTAGTCATTGCTCAGCTCAAATGCAATGAGGACAAGTCTGAGGTTCTCCTTTATGGGTCTTTTCCCCCTCAATTCAGGGAAGATCTGTGGCCTGCAAATTATCCCAGGCCTAACTCAGCTGGCAATCCGGTTAAGAATCTAGGGGTCTGGTTTAGTGAGGACCTCAGGTTCTCTACCCAGATAAAAAAATTGGCCGGAGTGTGCTTTGGCACACTGAAACCACTTAAGAAATTCCTGCCATTGCTGCCTAGATCGGCCAAGGAAATGGTTACCCGTGCCCTCATTTTATCGCGTATTGATTACGCCAACGCACTATATATTGGCCTTCCTGGATACCAGCTGAAAAAGCTGCAAATTATTCAAAACGCGGCAGCTAGAGTGCTGCTTGGTATCCCTGGCAGATCAAGTACAAAGCAACATCTTCGGGAGCTGCACTGGCTCCCAGTGGTGCAACGCGTCCAGTTTAAGGCCCTCACCCTTGCCCACGGCGCCCTATATAAATCTGGGCTGCCTTATCTCAGGAGACGCTTTGATTTCTATGTTCCCCGAAGACAATTGTGATCAGCCGCACTATGTCTCACAGTCATTCCCCGATTTCGCCTGACACGAACGGGGGGCAGCTCTCTTTCTTTTAAGGCAGCCAAAGCCTGGAACGCCCTTCCTTATGATATGCGTAAAACTCAGGATCTCAGGCTGTTTAAAAAGCAGCTAAAGACCTTGCTTTTTAACTGATTTCAGCTCCTCTTAGCACCTCACTTCTTGTCTACTGCAGTTGGCTTTCGCGCCGGGACACTCTCGAGTATCCGTGCGCGCTATAAGTGCTTTATAACATAACATAACATTGCAAGTGAAGGAGCTACCAGTGGCTGCACCAGTGAGCCGAGTTAATTCTTTACAAGATGATTTATTTCTGCACAGCCCCATTTGGTACCTTACAGAGATTTGAGGAACACGGAGCCATTGGCTGTTGGTTACCATGAATCATTGCTGGGGCAGGCTTCACAAAGGTTGCCTCCAGTTCCCTCCTTTCTTGAGCAGGATGTAGCAGCCTAGGCGATCGGCAGCAGCACAATGGCCATCTAGGCAGGTGTCATTTGTCCTGGTCTGCTTGGTTTGCACAATTTTCTGTCCAAGCTGCCTTGGTCCACTAGACCCCACCAATTTGTGGGCCAGTACTTAATAAGTGATTCAACTAAAAAGTTTATTTTTTCGAGAAACTAATGCTTACAATGTCTTTTCATCAAAATTATCTTTTACAACCTCATACCGTCTAAACGCCATTCATCTTTATATTAGGTTCTCTCCATTAATTTGTGTTACCTTTGCATATTGTATTGTATTGTAATTGCATATGTTCTTTTTCCATCAATCACTCCTTCCTTTCCCAGGTCCAATGTTGGGTGACGTTTCCCTTTTTTCTAATTTCCACCATTGGCGGTTCCTCCATTTGAGCGGAGGAGCGTTGCACCCCGCTGACTGTGCAGCAAGTATGACAAATAAAATGGCAATGAAGAGATTTTATCACCATTTTATTTCTCATTTCAGTCGAGCTGAGTGACTACTATGGGCGGTGCCACGGATGCTGATTGGCAGCAGGGTGCAGTGTTGCTGCTCGTTTAAACTGCGCATGTCACTTTGGCCGGCTGTCTTGCGACGGCCAGTCTGACATGCTCAGTTTAAACCCCTCCACTAAGCTGTCTTAAGACTGCTGGGTGGAGAGCAGGCACAGACATCTAGTGCCTGATGGAGCGTCAAGGCAACCTGCTCCAACCTATCAGCCGCTGCCCATGCAGGTAAGAGCGGTGGGGCAGTGGGGACGGGTTAGGGGGGATTCTACAGATGACCACAAGGGAAAATTAAATAAATAATTAATTTTCCCTCGTTGTCATCTGTCAAAATCCCCCCACCCGGCCCCACTGCTCTTACCTGCACGGGTCGCGGCTGCAACCAATACTGGCACTGCTCTCATGTTGCTAGCATTATCAGCAGCATTAGATCAGCGTCTGGATTTGTTGAGGGGAATTGATTGAGGTTGATTGAGGCTCCAAGAGGACTCGTGTGTAGGAAGGTGGAATCTGACTATATGGTTGCCCCCACTTTTTTCCTGGTGTTTCGCTGGTTTATGACTTAGTTGGACTGGGATCCTGCTATTCAGGGCCCCAGTCTATCTGCTTCCTCTATAAAATGGTTTCCATGTGCCTTAGGCACATCTCTGATTGGAATCTGGAGTGCCCTTATAAGTCCCTAGTATATGGTATACTATGTACCCAGGGCATAGGTACCTCAGAGGCCTACCAGGGGCTGCAGCATGTATTGTGCCACCCCTGGAAGGCCATCCAAAATGACACCACAGGTCTGCTACTGCAGCCTGGGTAAGGTGGTGCATGCACCCCTTACTGTGATATAGGCTACCTATATCACTACATAGATACACACATATAAACCTATAAGTCACTCCTGTGGCAGGCCTTATCAATCCTGGAGGCAGAGTGCGTGGTTCCTATGTGAGAGGGTGCCCCTGCATGAGCAGGGCCCCTCTGCAGCGTTCGGAGACCCTTCTCTGATGCTGTTTGTAGTGCAGCCTGACCATATACTCTTAAGCGCATTATAACCTTGCGTTAAATGCTAACTTTGGGATGGCTGCACGGAAACATGTCGTGTTTGGTGTCAAACATCTTGGAATACTACCCCCCCGCCAGTTCTGTCGGCGGGGGTAGCATTCCACCCTTCTAGAGGGAGAGACATGTTCACACCGGCCTGCCCGGTAACTTCTTTCCAAGCCCTGGCATCACAAAATGGATGCCGCTGCCACAGACACGAGTCTGGCCTCCTGCTGCTGACCGAAACTCCGGCAGGGGAGGCCTGGACAATAGGTTTCCTGTCCCAGGGAGGTGTAACCACCTCCCCAGACAGGATAGTGTGTATTGGGGCTGGGCGGGAGCACTCTCTGGTGCTTTGAAGTCCTGCACTGGGGGCACATTTGGTGTCCCTGTGCATACCCCAGTTCAAACCGGCTCAGGGGCTTCCAGCACCTGCTCTGGCACGAAACTGGACAAAGGGAAAGGGGTGTAACCACCCCTCTGCCCTGACCCTCCCATAGGTGGGTCCCCAGAGTATGTCCAACCCCCTAACTTGGTATAAGTATGGGACCCCAGTCCTTAGGACTTTAGATTTACCTGGACAAAACTCTGACACAGAATCCTGGACCTTCGACGCTCTACTTTAAGATTAGAGGACTGAAGAATCTCCCTTGGGGTCAAGGAGTGACTCCCCTGCTTGGCAGGCACCAACGAAGCAATTGTCCAGTCTGCATCGCTGAAGCTCCCGCCGGACGCTGAAGTCTTTGCATCACCAGAGGTGGATTTCCAGACTTCCCCGAGGCTACCCTGAGTCCCCAGCAAAGCTGAGGCCTGTGGCTATTGTGGGTAACGTGGAACCGTGACCCCTGGCTACCGCGTACTTTTGTAAGTGCATCCTCTTCTGGGTCTCCCACGAAGTTGTGCTTTGGGCTCCGAGTAGCCCCAGCCTCCAGCACCGACTGCACCGAAGATCACTGGCCTCCACTTCACAAGTGTCCTGTGAGCCAGCTCCAAGTGCGTCCACTTGAGGCTCCTTTGCGGTCGCTAGTCCATTGGCTAGTAGGCCCTCCCGAAGGCCAATCTTCTTCTGCTTGGGCTCCCTGGTTGCTCCAGGTGTGCCCTGACTTACCCTTGCTGGGTGAGTCCCACCGACCTTGCTGGTCTGCACCATCGTCCTTCTTCCATTTCCACGAGACTTGCCGTTGCCAAGGCTTGTTGGGTCCAATCCGGTCGCCGATACCCCTGCAATCGACAGACGTCATGGGACAGCTCGAATCCAGCTCCTGGTCGTCGTTGACGCCTCCTGGACCTCGTGGCTGAAGAGTCAAGACGACCGTCAACCTACCTGAAGCACTCGACATCGGTGGGCATCTGCTCAACCCCTTCCTGGTCACTGGCTAGTGACCCAGACTCTGTCCCCTCTGCTTTCAGGTTCTTCAGATCTTCGATCCACCTTTGGATCCACCCGAACACTTTCGACTTGGCCGCCAGCAGCACTTTGCAGCAGATCGCCATTGAAAACGACGACGAAACCCGACCCCGAAAGACACCTATGCACCCGGCTCCCCTGGGTGAGGTAACTCGAGTACTCCGGTGCTCCCGTGGGTATTGACACTAGAACAGCCTAGTTCTAAAAGGGTTTGTTCCATGTCCTCCTCTAAGTGTCCCTTTTCTTTAAACTTCCAACCGCGACTTTCCCCATAGAAGTCAACGGCGATTCGCGGCTGTGTTCTCACACTGCACGCGTCCCCCGTGGGTCCCCTGTGTCACTACCTTGGGTGGTTCCTTGTGGTCCAAGCACTTCTACAGGCTCTAGGCCTTGTGTCTAGCTCAGTCGTGGTTCTTATACCACTTTATTGGTATATGGTTTGGTACGCCCCTAGGGCTCAAACGTGTATTTGTGCTATTACTGTAGATAACTAACTCATAACTTATGTATTTCGAACTCTAGCCTCATAAAGAGACTAGAGGGGTGTGTTTAGTAATAAATACATATATTTTGAATATATACCTGGTGTGGTCCTCTTTCATTTGGTCACTCAAGAGATTATAGACTGGTAAAACAAGCTGCTTTACATTCCTTCAAGACTTAGCCTGAAGGCTGCTCTCCATAGCTACCACTAGGATAGCTTTCAATAAAGGTTGTCTTTAACCTATCTCCAATAAGGGGTTGTTTGGACTGGTGCAAGGTGCCCACTATAATTAGTGGACAGCATATGCCAGGCCTACTTCTCACATCGTGCATTCCAGAAAAAACACTCCCCTGCTTTCCAAACTGTCACTTTAATGGGCTAAATTGTAAAAGTTATTTAGTGCGTGTGAACACAGCACTTTCTACAAAGTGCAGGGCTTGCCGCACAAAGTGGTGTTTTGAATTTATGAGAAGTTTGTGTTTAAATGACCTCTTGTCTGTGATGGAAGCGCTTATGATGCACCTAAGCATTTTTTACTCCCTACCACCTTGAAAAGTCACCATCCGCCACTGATTTCCACTATCCGCTGCTTTTTTACTCTCTTGTGTACCTTCCCTCCCCCTCTCTCTCTTGTCCTCCTTCCTCACTCCCCCATTGTCATTTTTAGGTTGAGCCTCGGCAGCGCATGCTCTGCTCTACGAGGCATGCTGTACTGGAGTATGGACTAGAAGCTCCGCCCACTCTCCACCCAACATTTCAATTGGCTCTTGTTACTGTCCTTTATAAATGCTATCTTTTGATTTGTGAATAGGCTTAGTAGTCCCTCCTTAGTACTTCTTTGCCTGCATTTGAAACCTCCCGTGAGGACTGGACCTTTTATTGTGTTGTTACTTGGTGTGTTGTATTTACAGTAGGTAAGCACTATTTTTTTAATGACTTTATCCTGTTGTACATAGTAGGTGCTTTCTTGCAGGGAACCGCTTTTCAACTCTCTGCTCCTCATCGCCGGGGGAGGGCAGGGGGGAACCGCTTTTAAACTCTCTCTCTGCTGTCTGCTCCTCATCGACCGGGCGCCGTGCTTAATGTTTCAGCAAAGCACAATGCATACAAACAATGGCGGCCGTCCTCACTAATGGCACTTTTTATAAAAATTTATTCTGCTCTCTTCTTTTTTATTTTTATTTATTTATAAAGAAACCGGCATCAAGCTTACAATATGCGTGGCCCTTAACTTTCCACTCGAAAACTGAAAGAACATGAAGAAAACCTTCGCCCTAAGACAGGATAAAGGGCCCCCAGGTAAGGCTTTTCTTCTGCCGGTCGGAATTGAGCTGCTGTTAGCTGCTGCTGATGGGCTGCACCGGCCCCAGCTCTGGTTCCAGGCCCCCCTCTCATGGCTGTCCTCAGCATCATGAGAGGCAGAGAGCCAGGCCGGTGACATTAAGGGCCCTGAACTCAGGCAGTACGCAGACCCTGGCCTCACGCTCTCTTCTATATATACACAGGGTCAGGGCATGGACGTTATTTGCATATGAAGGGCCAGTCCTTGATAAACAAGCATTTGCAATGCAATAGGTCTCGCATGTACCCGAGTTTAAGCTATTGGCATTGTAAATGCCAATGCCATTTATTTATGTTTTAAAAACAAAAATAAAAGGCATTGTTATTTGCAATGTCAATAGCTCAAACTCGTGTAAATGCGAGACCTATTGCATTGCAAATGCTTGTTATGCTCTTGGTGGCCGGTCCACATCAAACCACTATCAAGAGAGTGTGAATAAGAGGTCTTGGGGAGTTTTAAGTGGAGATGCCTTGATGACTCATTCAAGCTTCTCTTCATGGAAGCGGCTGGAGGATGTCTGAAAAACCTCTCCTTGCTAAGGGAAAATGTGAACAAGGCACAGTAAGAACTGCCTGCAGTGACATAACCCCATCAGACATACATATCTAATCGATTTTCTGACCCCACACTTCATCCTTTCAAAGAGAATGCCCGCCCCCTGGTGTCTAGCCTCACTCCCCACCCTCTAAAGAGGCTATCCCTCAACTGATTTACCATTTTAAAAAGTATTCTTAGAAACCAAAGCAGACTGGACCGGTTTGCCTCTGCAGGACAGGCAATGTTTAACAAACTGGCACCTACCAGCTAACCCCACTACTTCCAGGACGTACAGCCCAGGTCAATTTGCATGTACGTCTTATTTTGACATATCACCGCTTCGTTTGGTATCCTTATCCATACAGACTGCAACATAATATTTCCTGTTATGAAGACTTGCTTACTTTTATTCACTTTCACAACAAAGCACCTAGTCACGTTTTGTTATCACTTTACTGCACTTGGCACATCACATGGACGTTTAATCTTGGAAATGCATCGTAAAGACAGACCCACCTCTCCTTTAAACCAGGCAGAGGGGTCTTCTTTTCAGGTGAACGGACCGCATTCTCCCCACAGCCCACCAGTCGAAAACAAACGCTCATTCAAACTTTTATAAACACATGGACTCTCCGTAGAAAATTTAAAAAGAAGCATGGAGTAGGCAATAGCACCAAGGACAGAAAACTCTTTTCAGGCTTGAAAACTATGCAGAATATTAAAATGCATAAATACAAGTTTATCATCCCTCTAAAACCAACAACAAAACTGTTTAATTAATGTTATGTATTTAGTGAGGATTTTTTAATTAAAGTTTAAACATTTCATCATACCGAAGACTAAGTAGGGGGTGGATGGCGAGATTTTAACAGAATGTGTTTAATTAGTGAAAAACTAAGCCGACAGCATCTGATTTGTTCGACTGTTCTAAAATACCATGCGAGGGATGTTTGGCGACAAAGTTTAACCATTTGAAGATGCAGACAAACGTATTCAAACCAAGAGTTTTGAAGCGACTGGCTTATTTTAATTTTAAAAAGAATATTAACTACTCAACGTACATTTAGTGAAATCGCCAGTAAAACACACGTACACTTATTCAGTTTGGCTCAATGTGGTCTTCCGCCACAAAAAAAAACTTGTATTAACTTTCCAGATGTGCACGCCATCAAAACAGTTTTCAAGAGGCCCGCTGTGGGGTAAATTTAGTATTCGTCACGTTCTGGTGCATTCTTTCACATGTTAGAAGGGAGACAGGAAGTACGGCCAGAGAGGTCCAGGTAGCGTTTAATTAAAAACAAATGACTAAAAGGGAGGCGCTGTGTCGCAGGATTGCCCTCAAAGAAGGGAGAACCAGGCCCTTAATAGCCAGTAATTATTTGGAAGCAGCAGATCGAGAAACTGATTTGCATGTCTCTGCCTTGCAGGGGACCTAGACTATCTACTTTGGAAATGTAAACAGATCTTTGAGCGCCATATGTGAAGACAAGCATCGATCTCTTGTCTTTATGGGGCCATGTGTTTCTAATTAGCATGGAGGCGCGCACTGCCCCCGACCTCTCAAAGGAAAACAATTTTGACGAAACCAAGATTTTTTTCCTTTGAGAGGTTGGGAGCAGTGCGTGCTCCAACCTAATTAGAAACACATGGCCCCATAAAGATAAGAAAGTGCTTTGCGACAGACGCAAAGCAGACGAGCCAGTCCGGATGGGCCGGACCAAAAAGCAAAAGGGCGGCAACCAAAATACCCCTTTTCCAATTGCAGGCCACCGTTTAGCATAAACGGTGACGCAAGCCAATGGAAATGAGGGGCGGGGCTTCGAGTCCCTTTCTGAAAACCCCTCATCCACAAAATCTCTCGCCGAGCGAGCAGCGCTTTGCGCTGCAACGCTAGGCGAGACCTAAAAAGGACACTTGCAGCCAGAGCTTCACTGTAAAGAACTTGTCCCCCAGAGTTCCTGCGGGAACAGGAGGGGGGTGAGCATCAGCTGCTGAGCGGTAGTCCCTGCAGCCCCTGCCACATAGAGAACTGGCCCGGTAGAGTGCCTTAGAGTCGAGTGCGAAGCAAGTCAAGGAACTTGATAACAAGCATTTGCAATGCAATAGGTCTCGCAATTGTGAGATTTTGAGCTATTGGCATTGTAAATGACAAATCCTTTTATTTATGTGTTTAAAAACCTGCAATAATAAAAGGCATTGTCATTTACAATACCAATAGGTCGAAATTTCGAAAATGCGAGACCTATTGCTTTGCAAATGCTTGTTTGGTCAGCCGTTAGGAAATATCTTTTGATTCTACTTAAATTATATGTAAAATAGGCTTACAGAAAGGGACTTTCAGACAATCCAATTCATGTACTACACTGGTGCTGTGTCATTCCCATTTTTCTTCCTCCGGCTACAGCATGCAGCATGAGGATGAGGGTCACGCCGCTTCAGCCATTGCCAAACTTCACCGTGAGTGATGACATTATGGGCCACAAGTGCGAACATTTGAAATTGCGAGTGCCTACTTTCGATTCCATGCAAATCGCAATTTCAAATGTATGAAACTCTTTAGAGTTTCATTTGCGATTCCGAGAGGGTTGCAAATAGAACTACCTCATTAATATTCATTAGGTAGGTAGCAAGTTGCGACCAATAGGCAATCTTTAAAAGCACAGGGATGATGGGCTGCTGGGGAGAGCAGACCACCATGTCTGTGTTTGCAATTAAATAAAGCAATGTTTGTTTTTGTTTTTGAAATGGAGCCTGTTTTCCTAAGGAAAACAGGATGCGTTTCAAAATGAAAAATGAAACGTTTCAGTGACATTGTTTAGGATTAAGGAGTTGTCTGTGGTACCATTGCCTCCCCTTAAAAAACGTTTTTATATGCATTCACAAAGGGGAAAGGGGTCCCCTGGGACCCCTTCCCGCTTGCGAATGGGTTACCACAAATTGTATTTGGTGGTAAAAAGTGAATGTTTTGCGACCACATTTCGGTTGCAAAACATTCTTACACACAACTGCGAGTCGCTATTAGGAAGGGATGCCCTAAACACGCCCCTTCCCAATACTGAATCGCAAACCGGTTTTGCGATTCAGTAATAGGTTACTGAATTGCAAAATAGGGTTTTTACATAGAAAAAAGGCTGTTTGCAGTTGCAAATGGCCCAAATCGGGTCATTTGTGAGTTCAAAAAAGCAAACTACTTGTGGCCCCATGTCCTTTCACAAGGAGCCATTCAGAGACAAAGTGGTTAACTTAAGTGCTACTACTACTGTGATGTGTGCTTTTTCAGACCAGAAAAATATTTTTGCTTTTATCCAAGGCTTTATTTTTTTTTTAGATTGGTGAGGAATCAGGAGATTCCCCATTGATAAAGTTATGCAAAAACCTTGACAAACCAAGCACTGACAAAGAAAAAAAAAGGCCACAAGTCTACGCCAGACCTATTGGCTTTGCCAATGCTTGTTTGCTGATGAAAGGACATCCACCAATTTACCTAAATCACCCACTTTTAAAATTTGCATATTTTCCACCTCTCCATGCTCGTCTTAATTTTCCATTTTGTTTTTTTGTGGTGCTCAATTCCATACCCTCATTCCACCGCATAACCATTTCCTTATCTCTTTTTTCCGTGTTCATAATAAAGCTATGTTCCCCAATCAGGATTCACTCTGGAGTTCACATTTTTTTAACTGTTTTTGTTTCTTTGTTAGTAATGTAATATTATTTTTCAAAGCCATTCTTGTGGTTTTCTATTAATCTGTGGACCAAACTATATTTCTATGGATTTATTTTTCCGCTTTTGATAATCTGCACTTTCAGAAATAGATTTCTATTATTTTATCTTCTATGACTATACATACTACAGTTGAGATGATCACTGAAGAGTCTAAAGGCATATAGTCACAGATCTTTGCTAGTAAGTGCCTTGGTGCAGAACTATAATGAATTTTTATCTTTCCCAAAAATTCTAATGTTTCTCCTCTGACTAGCCCTGCTATAATTCAAACATTTTCCCCAAAGGGTCTTATTTTATAACATTACAGACATGCTATGAAGAGCTATAGGAGTCGTTGCGTGCCTCCTCTTCATTTTTGGCCCTCACCTGTGGAGTTGGCCTGCAACTTGCGGAGGGGGCATGTAATATTTGGCTTATCCATTGGGAGCAAGCTCAAATACTATATTGGAGATATATTACATTTTAGGGGAATCGTCCAAGGCAACAACATACTGTACAATTCCTGCTTCTTTTGCTGTATAGTGTGCGGCATAAAGAAAATGTGGCACTTTTACAGTACTCTGTACAGTGGACGGATTACCCTTACTTTCTCAGCTTGCCAACCCCTTTAGAGTTAGCACACTGATAAATTGCGAGGAATTTGCCAATCGCACATTTATCTCTACATCTCCTTTGTATTCATTTTTTGGTGGTTAGACCTCCAACAAGCAAGGAGAGAACGGCAGATGCAGATGTACTTCCATGGCTGTCAATGAAGGGCAGCCCAAGATGAGAGAGGCAACGCCTGGCTTGCCCCTTGCGAACCCCGACACTACACTGGCTACCTACTGCTGACTTCTATGGTTTTAAATGCAAAAACAACAATTGATGGACAGAATGCAGAACAATGTCGTACATTCACCCCCGTACAGGGATCTGGGCCTAAATCCATCGTTTTTTTGCTCACCATGCCATTCCAGTTTGGACCCAGCCATATGCAAATCAGTCTTGACCCTGCGCCCAATGGGAACAGTCTAGCCCGAACTGCCAGGCCAGGTCCTCCCTGGACTGGAAACAAGCATCCTAGGACTGGTTTCGGGCTTTCAGCCCTCATCAGCCAGGATAGCTTGACTCCAGTGGCATGGAGAGCACGGGACCCACGTCTGGGCATACCCGTCCCACTCGGGGTGACAAATGCAAAAACAACAATTGATGGACAGAATGCAGAACAATGTCGTACATTCACCCCAGTACAGGGATCTGGGCCTAAATCCATCGTTTTTTTGCTCACCATGCCATTCCAGTTTGGACCCAGCCATATGCAAATCAGTCTTGACCCTGCGCCCAATGGGAACAGTCCAGCCCGAACTTCCAGGCCAGGTCCTCCCTGGACTAGAAACAAGCATCCTAGGACCGGTTTCGGGCTTTCAGCCCTCATCAGCCAGGATAGCTTGACTCCAGTGGCATGGAGAGCACGGGACCCACGTCTGGGCATACCCGTCCCACTCGGGGTGAAAAATGCAAAAACAACAATTGATGGACAGAATGCAGAACAATGTCGTACATTCACCCCAGTACAGGGATCTGGCCCTAAATCCATCGTTTTTTAACCCAGATCTTTTGACTGGGGGAGAATGTTTGCATTGTCAGCATTCCGTCCATCATTTGTTTGCTGTAACACTTTTCGCCCTAAGTGGGATGGGTATGCCCAGACGTGGGTCCCTTGCTCACTGCGCCACTGGATTCAAACTAGCCTGGATGAAGAAGAGTGACATACCCTGAAACCGGTCCCAGGATGCTTGTTTCCGGTCCAGGCAGGACCTGGCCTGACAGTTCGGTCTGGACTGTTCCCATGGGGCACAGGGTCAAGACTGATTTGCATATGGCTGGGTCCAAACTGGGGTGGTGTAGTGGGCAAAAGAACGATGGATTTAACCCAGATCTTTTGACTAGGGGAGAATGCTTGCATTGTCAGCATTCCGTCCATCATTTGTTTGCTGTAACACTTTTCGCCCTAAGTGGGATGGGTATGCCCAGACGTGGGTCCCTTGCTCACT